>PVIR01003666.1:0-86283 GCA_004026965.1 Petromus typicus | reverse complement strand
GCCAGTGGATGCTTGAAACCACAGGCAGTACTGAACTCTCAACATTTTATCTTATCCTATATAGACCCATGGTAAAGTTTAACATACTTATTTTAAAAATGTTATAAGTACACATTTGCCGTACATTCTTTGTGGGGTGTTGGTTCATGGATCTAACACATCTTAATTCTTTTTATTAATCCTTTTCTTTCCCCTAGCCCGTCTCCTTCCCTCTCTTGGTCCCCTTCCCATTTGCAAAAGATTTATCTCCCTGTTGCCTATTATCTATCTTTTATTTTGTTCTTTTTTTGGGGTGTGTGTGTGTTTATTTTGTGTTTGCTATTCTAGGGAGCCAGCCAAGGTCATCCGTCCCTGACCCGCATCTTCTTTATCTCTCATGGAAGCAAAATGCTCATGGTATCTGTTATAGTCAGGGCTTGCACAGTAGTAGATTTAATACAGGACATATATATAATTTATAAGATTATTTTATAATACTCACCCAAAAAGTCAGGTGTAGAGGAGGGTAAGAGATCTGGCAGTGTTCCACACAGGACAAGCTGACGACCCAGAG
This sequence comes from Petromus typicus, assembly GCA_004026965.1. Taxonomy (NCBI): domain Eukaryota; kingdom Metazoa; phylum Chordata; class Mammalia; order Rodentia; family Petromuridae; genus Petromus; species Petromus typicus. The sequence goes on along the minus strand of PVIR01003666.1, from coordinate 85,730 downwards.
CCTAAGGCAATGTCCTCCATGAGTCTAGAGTGGCCTAGAGCCCTCAGCAATCCCTTACACAAGTTTGTATGGAGGGTCTGCACCGGGGAATCCCAGAAACCACTGGTGGAAGCTAGTGGGGTGAAGGGCTTGTGCCACCAAGCTGAGGGATCTGCTTCGAAGCCAGGAAGTGATGCCCAAGGCCCTGACAAGAACAGCAGCTAGGGCTGGGGATTTAGCTCAGTGGTTCCGGCATACGTCTTGCAAGCACAAGGCCCCAAGTTCGATCCCCAGTAACCACATACCACAATGCCTCTGTGGTGACTCATGCCCATCAGTGATCAGTACCACCAACCACAGTGCCAAGTATGGTGGCTCACGCCTATAATCCCAGCACTCAGGAGGCAGAGGCAGAAGGATTGCTGTGATTTCTAGGGTAGCCTGGGCTACGTAGTGAGCTCAGGGCCAGCCTGAACTACAAAATGAGACACTGTCTCAAAAAAACCAAAAAACAAAACAACAATAAAAACCCAGCATCTATCCCCAATGACAGCAAGGACCTGAGGCCCTCTGTGATGCGAATAGCCTGAGTTCTTATCAGGAAAACCAGCTGCAACAAGCTTTTCAAAATCAGCAGCTTCCAGTCTTCTCCAGTTCTCCCTTTATGCCATTAGCGATGATTCTCAGGGAGATCGTGCACACCCAGCACCACACTGACTCAGTTCAGCTGGGAATTCCAAATTGACCATTAGTTAATTGACCACAGTAAACCTTTTGGAAAGTTAGGAGCCATTACTTTAGACTGAAGCTCTATATCTGTAGAAAATATGAAAAAGACCATAAGATTGCAAATACGGGGCCAGGGATTTAGCTCAGTGGTTCCGGTGCCTGTCTTGCAAGCACAAGGGCCCGGTTCGATCCCCGGTAACCACATAACAATACTGGGTGTGGAGACTCACTCCAGCAGCAACCAGTACCACATACCACAGTGCCAGGTGTGGTGGCTCACACCTGTAATCCCAGCATTCAGGAGGCAGAGGCAGGAGGATTTCTGTAATGTGAGTTTGAGGCTGAGCTAAGGGCCAGCCTGAACTACAAAGGGAGACCCTGTCTCAAAAAAAAAAAAAAAAAAAAAGAAAGAAAGAAAGAAAAAAAGATTCCAAATGCGTAAGTCACAAATGTACAGGTAAAGACTTGGTGAGCTATGTTATCAAGCTAAGTAGAGTACATCAGCATCTTTCCCCATAATCTGGAAATGCACAAACTATCAATTTTATCACTGATGATTCTCTTTAATAAAGGCCATTTCCCTACTCTCCCCCAGGCCTACCAGATCCTTTGAGCAATACATTTTCACAGTAGCTATTAGATTTTTAAATAATCCTCCTTTTCTAAAGAAATATAGACAGTGAGCACCCAGAAAGCAAAAGTGGCTATGTAGTAAGTTAGATGTTCTTTTTAAGAGTAGTGATCCTCCAGCTTCTCCTAAAGAGGAAACTAATTCCCAAATACCTCCTGGCCAACATGCACCAGAATGGAATTCATTCCGGGAGAGAAGAATGGATTTTCTATCCAAATACTATATTACTTTAAACATTTATGTTGATGGACATACAAGCTTTTTCAAATATTTGGCCATATGAATTGTTCTTCTATAAACATGGATAGGCATGTATCACTCTAATATGAAGTATTTAACTTTTGGGAAAGAGATGCATAGAAGGAAATAGCTGATCAAGTGGAATTTCTATTTTATAAGATCTTGCTTTGTAGTTCAGGCTGGTGCTGAACTCAGCCTTGAACTAAACAATCCCCCTGCCTCTGCATGTGGTTCTGATTGCTGGTAGGTGTGAGTCACCATGCCCTGACATTGTTGTATGTGGTTACTGGGGATCAAATCTGGGAACTTGCACTTGCAAGGCAGGAGCTGGAACCACTGACCTCAATCCCTAGCCCTCTATTTTAATTTTTAAGGAATGTTCATACTAATTTCTATAGTGACTGTACTAGTCAATATTTCTATCAACAATATAGAAGTGTTCTGTTTTCTCTATAGCCTCACCAGCACTTGTGATTATTTGATCTTTGGAAGATAGCCATTTTTTCATGTTTAGATGAAATCTTGGTATTGTTTCAAATTGCATTTCTCTAATAACCAGAGATGTTGAATATTTTTTTCATGTATTTGTTGATCATTTGCACTTTCTCTGACAAATTTTGTTTCATCTGCTCTTTTTAATTTGAGGAGTCTAAATTTTTAGTTCTTTATATTTTCTAGGTATTAGTCTAAGAAATATGTGGCAAAATTTTTTTCCTATCTGGAGGTTGGCTGTTCACTCTGTTGGATGTTTACTTTTCTGGGCAGAAGCTTTTTAATTTGACATGATTTGTTCATTCTTGATATATTTCCTGTACAACTAGAATTGTATTAAAGTCCTGCCTACAGTTCTGTCTTCAAGAGTTTTATCTACTTTATCTTCCAGCAGATTGTATTCATATTTAGATCTCTGATCACCATTTTGATTTTAGTTTAGTACATGGTAAGAGTATAGGTCTAGATTTAATTGTCTGCATTTGTATAGCTAGTTATGTTTGTTACTTTTTTCTCACTGCTTAAACAGAATACCCAATACTTAATGTTAGAGGGGAAAGAACTTAGCTCACAGTTTGTAGAAGTTTCAGTCTGTAATCGGCTGGCTCCAAGGTAGAGTGGCACATGGTAGAAGGGCAACAGTTCATGGCAGGTCAAAGACATCAAAAATGACAAGGGACTTTAACAGTGTCTTTTTGCCCCTTTTCCTTTTATCCAGTCTCCAGTATTAGGGTGTTACCAAATCAATTACTGTACTGATTTAGTTATCATACACCTTTAATCCCACTCTAGTGTCAAACACTTCTGAAAAAGCTTTATGATGCACGAAGATTTTGGGCAACATCTGGACACAAACTGTAACACTAGTTTTTCCAGCATCATTGTTAAAAAGCCTGTGTATTTCCCAGCATATATTGGCTGGTTCCTTAGCCAAATATCAGACGGCTGAATTCCTGAGACTATTTCTGTTTCCTCATTTCCATTTCATTGATCCATTTCTGTTCATGCTATTTTTATTATTGTAGCCATGTAATACAACTTGAAATCTAAGGTCCTGACACCTCCTGATTTGCTCTTGTTGGCCAAGTTTTGCTATTCTTAGTCTCATCTGGTTCCGTATAAATTTAAAGTTGTTTTCTCTATTTCTGTGGGGAATATCATTGGTATTTTCCTTGTGTTGTGTTAAATCTAGATATCTGTTTTAGAAATATAACCATTTTGACTTTTTGGGTCTTCTGTGTAGGTAATCAGGCCATCTGAAAATAATGGTAATTGATATTTTCCTTTCCAACATGTATCTCCTTTCTTTCTTTAACCTGATTGCCCTAGTTAATATTTCAATTACCACATGAATAGGAGTGGTCATGCTGGACAACCTTGTCTTGTTTCTCATTTTGAAGGGAATGCTTTTTGGTTTTTCCCCATTCATATGTTGGCAGGCTTTTAAAATAAATTACTTTAATGAGATTGAGATTGGATCCTTCTATACCTGTTTTCTTCAGCATGATTTATCATGAATAGATGTTGGATTTTGTCGAAGGCTTTTTCTGCAACTATTGAAATGATCATACAATTTTTGTTCTTGCTTCTGTTGATGTGATGGATTACACTTATTGATTTGTGTATGTTGAATCATCCTTGTGATCCTTTGTGAAGACCACTTGGTTATGATGCAGGATTCTTTGATGATTTTGTCACATTGTTTCCTAGTATTTTTTTTAAAAGTTTTTTTGAGACAAGGTTTTTCTTTGTAGGTCAGGCTGGCTCTGAACTCACTGTGTAGCCCAGGGTAGCCTCAAACTCACAGCAATCCTCCTGACTCTGCCTCCGAGTGCTGGGATTATAAGCATGAGCTACCACACCTGGCTGTTTTGTTTTGTTTTTAAAATAGGGGCTTATTATGTAGTTCATGCTGGCCTTGAAATCACTACTTAGCCTTCAGTCTTGGAGTATTCCTTTTGCTTCAGCCTCCTGAGTGCTGGGATTACAGGTGTACATCTCTATGCCAGGCTTGGCAATATTTTGTTGAGGATTTTTGCATCTATGTTCATTAAAGAGATTGTCTTGTAGTTCTACTTTTTGGCTGGGTCCTTGTCTAGTTTGGGAATCAGCAACAATAATAGCAGCAAAGACAAACTGGGTAGCTCTGTGGTCTGTGGGTTTGTGAGGTGCCTCACTATTTCAGGGATCCCTCTTCTGTATACTCCAGACTATGGCAACTGTTGAAGCTGAGGTATGTACTGTACCTGCTTTTATGTTGACAGGGAAGGCAATCAGACCTCTGGTCTCTAAAGGATATAGGGAGCTGGGTAGGAGCTCAAGCCAGCATTGTGTAGCCAGCACTCCTGAAAGTAACAGTAACTGGGCCTGGATTCTGCCCACAGAATGAAGCCCCGAGTCCTTTATGACCTGAGTAGGACTTCTCAGAGATCTATGTCTAGCCTGCATCCTCTCCAGCTTCGTCTTGTGACTGTCTCTTATTCAGTTACTGCAGAAGGTATCACAGTAAGCCCTGAAGTTCTGTGGCTGTGTTAAAGTATTAAGCCCTCCACAAAGGGTTCCTGATTAAACCTTGTCCAATATGGCACATGTTGCTCTGGATGTCTCCAACCCTAGCCTCCTGTGAGGCAGTCATTTCTGGAGTAAAACTATGCTGTTTTTGTAGATTACAATAACCTTCATTAGGTCAGTCATTTGTTTGGTGCTTTTCCAGCCTAGTGCCAAGGGAGAACAAGTGAGCTGAGAGCTGGCAAGTGGCCACAGTCAGGGCGTGGCGTCCACAGACACAAAGTTGGCTGGGAGTGAATGTGGCTTTCCACCCACAGCGTAGCTTTCTGTCTGTAGCATAGCTTTCACTCTGGTATGCAGTGGTTTCTAGAATATATTTGTCAGTGAAAAACCAACCTGAAGAAAATTGTGTGTGGCCTGATATGCTTATCTATGAAAGCTGAAGGGAAAAGGGATAAAAATAAAGATTTGTACATGTATGTGTGTGTGTATTTTGTACTGGGAATTGAACTCAAGGCTTTGTGGTTGCTGGGCAGGTGCTGCATTGCTGAGGTACGTCCTCTTGGCTTGTGCTTGTATTTAAAAGTAAGAGTTGGGAGTGGTGGTGCATGCCTGTAATACTATTATTTAGGAGACTGATGCAGAGGATTGACATGAATATGACGATTGCTGAGTATGTGAGAGTTCAAGATCAGACTGAACTACATAATAAGACCTATCTCAATAAACCAAAACCCAGAAAAAAAAATAAGGCTAACCCAAAAACTTAAAAAAACAAATCTACCCATTCCAGGAAGGAAAGGCATGTAGAAAGGATGAGGCTGGTAGCTTGACCTCTCTGTACTGTGTTTTTAAAAAACTATAATTTATTTTGTACTGTTTATATAATTATGGACAAAGTTAAAATTTCAAACACAAATCTCTAAAAATCAGAAACAAAATGGCACAAAGAAATCCTATTCTGAAGTGAGTAGATGGCATGACCACACAGAGAGGGCCATAGAAAATGGTTTTAAAATACAATAACTTCCTGATACATCCCTGTGGGACTGTACTCTAAGGATAAAAAATTATAAACTATTTTCTGTACTGTTATTGCTAGTGGTAGTGTTTACATTGTTTTGAGAGTATATTTTATGTTCATGGGGTATAGTAAATGAATAATTATGAATAATTATGTTGGAGTCATTACCAGTTTTTGGTATGGAAAAAAATCATATAAACATAAGAATAATGAAATTAATTTAAATACCTAAAATCTTGAATTTTGAATTGCAAGTATCACTAAAAACTCATATTTTATCTTTATAAAAGAGAAATTATTTCCCAGCTCTTTCTACTTGAAATAAGGACAGAGCAGCAAAGTGTTCCAAGATAATGGTCTCAACTACTTCCCATTAATAGAAATCAGAGCTTCTTAGAAAAATTACCGTAGGTTAGCAACACAAAATATAAAATTTGATCCTAGGATATCATGCCATCCATCCATTCAATCAATCAATCAATCAATCAATCAATCTCTTTCTCAGGGAACACCAGAACTGTGTAAAAAGTTTAGCAGCTAAGTCAAATTATGATTTTGGAGATAGAGGGGAGAATTTCATCATTATTAAGAATACTAACTTCAATGCATTGAAATATATCAAATATGTTTACATTTAAATGTTCATAAAACTTTACACACTGAAGTCCCCAAAGGACACTTCTACAGAGCTCTTTATTTTGAAAACTGGCAAAAAAAAGGAAACAGAATAGTGGTTTTGCCTTTTCTCTGTGAACTTTAGTAACAAAATACCTAGTAAGAGGATGTTTCACTTTATGGAAATATTTTAGCTATTAAATAAAAGTGAACTATTTAAACTAGAATATTACTTTTTTGTAAGATGAAATTAATGAAGCTAGCAATGATCATCAAAGCCTAGTAGATTAGTTACCTTGCTGTTGCTGAAACAAAATACCTGATAAACACAACGTCAAGGAGAAAAGGCTTATTTTAGGTTTCACTTTTAGAGGTTTCAGTCCCATCTGGCTGGCTGGAAGGTGGAAGCATCACGGCAGGAAGATGTGGCAGAATAAAGCTGCTCACTTCCTCTGGAAAGCAGAGAGCAGGGCAGAGCTCATAGTGCAGGAGAGGAGTTCAACTCAAGAACATATCCTTCCAGGGGAGGTCTCTGATAACCTCCTTCTCTAACATACATTCAGCCATCGGTGGATTAACGTTTAGTGCCCTCCTGAGCTATCACTTCAGAATGCCACACACATCTGGCTTTCGGGGGGGGGGGGATTTTTAGATTTAAACCATAACTGGTGCGAACATACATAGAAAGAAGACAAATAGACTTTATGTTCCTCATGACAGGAGCACATGCTCCTAAGTATGAAGTATGCCTCCTGCCCCCACAGCTGAACTTGTATTTTATGAACACCTTAGATTAATGGCTTTCAATTGGGAACATTTTGTCCCCTAAGTACACTTGGCAATGCCTGCAGACATTTTTGGTTTCCACAGTGGGTGAGGGGACTATGCTAATGTCTAGTGAATAGAGGCCAAGGTTGCTGCTAAACTTTCCATACTATATAGGAGAACTTTCCACAGTGAAGAATGTTTGATGAGAAAAGAAGAAGCAAGATATAACATGTACAGGTATGAATTCCCTCTGACAGATGGTTTTTTGTTTGTTTTTTAGTTTTTTGACTAAGATTCTTGCTTTGTAGTACAGGCTGGCCCTGAACTCACTATGTAGCCCAGGCAACCCTTTAACTCAGGCAGTCCTGGCCTCTTCCTCTCAAATGCTGGGATTATAGGCATGAGCCACCACGCCTGGCTCCCTCTGATAGATATTATCATTATGTATATCTAAATGTATCAGTCAGTCATTTTGCTTAAAAAAAAAAAAAGAATATTTCACTCACAATGTCAACAGTTCCAAGTCTGGGAAAAGTTGTTTTATATCAAATAATATATATTAAATGAACATGTCAGATGACACTGGGGTTCCAGGTTATGAATAACTCTCCAAGACAATCCAATTAGTGAATTCCAGGAGAGTCAGAGAGAAAATTAAATTAGAAGACATGAAATATATCAAGAAAAACATCCTGATTCAAATAAACTATACAAAATGGAGACTGAGTAAGTATGGGTATTAAGACATTACTAAAATGTCAGGAATGTATTGTTTATGTAACTATCGACAACCAATACCACATTTGTATTTTAGTTGTCAGTTCACATTTCAGTTTTCATAATTGCAAATAATAGTGTTTCACAACTATAAAATAATGGCTCCAAGACTGAGAATTGAATAGACAGGTGAGGTGTCATATATTCATAATCCTAGTATTCAAGAGGATGAGGCAGAAGGATTGCCATGACTTAGAGGTCAGCCTGGGCTACATCGTGTGTTCAAGGCTAGCCTAAACTGTATAGTGAAATCCTGTCTCAGAAAAAAAAAAAAAAGAGGGCTGGGGATTTAGCTCAGTGGTTCCTGTGCCTGCCTTGCAAACTCAAGGTCCCAGGTTAGTAACCACATACCACAATGCAGGGTGTGGTGACTCATGCCCACTGCAGTCAGAACCACATATCACAATGCCAGGCATGGTGGCTCACGCCTATAATCCCAGCACTTGGGAGGCAGAGATAGGAGGATTGTTGTAAATTTGAGGTTGGCCAACTGGGCTACACAGTGAGCTCAGGGCCAGCTTGAACTACAACGTGAGACCCTGTCTTAAAAGCAAACAAAAAAAACCAATGAATGAATGAAAAAAATAAACGAGAGGCTGATAATTGGTGCTTTAAAAATGCTGCCAACTTTCTTACCATCTGTTGGGGATCTTTCATTCTCATAGCCAATGAGTTTATTGTTGTGTAGCATGACACAAGTCCTTTACTTTCTTCCTGTACTCTAAGCTGTAAGATAGGCACACAAACTTCTTCAAATTTTATGAGTTTTTTTTTTTTTTTTCCTGTACTGGGGATTAAACTTGGGTCCTCGTGCTTCCCATATAGGCACGGTATCACTGGAGCTAAATCCCCGACCCTTTATGAGTATTATTTAAAATTGATTTTACTGGTACATTTTATATGCACATTATGACCACAATTGACATTGAGAATTTGTACCAGTATATGTCATGACTTAATTCTCATTTTTCCCATTCTCTTGCCCACCCTACAACTTCCCACCCCTTATATACATAGGATTTGTGTCCCTTGTTTTTTTTGGGGGGGGGGCAGGCAGGGTCTCACTTCTTGTAGTTCAGTCTGGCCCTGAGCTCACAATGTAGCCCACATAGAGTTACAGCAATCTTCCTGCCTGTGCCTCCTGAGGGCTGGGATTACAGGTGAGCATTGTGGTGTGTGGTACTGAATGCTGGGATTATGGGTATGAACTACCACTCATGCATTGTGGTATGTAATTACCGGGGATCAAACTTGTGCTTGTAAGACAGGCACTAGAGCTACTAAATCCCTGGTCCCCCTTTTGCTTTTCTTTTTTAAAATCATCGAATTTTTTCTTTCCCTTCTTCACTTGCCCCTACTCCCCATTTGGAATGGTATTTTTAACCACTAAAAATTATAGGAAAACAAATTAAATATTCTACACGTGGTTGTTTCTTCCACAATCATAAGACTATTTTTAAAAATATTAGTTATCCTTGTCACTAGCTGTCGTCTAAATACAAATGGAACTCAGGCTGCGATCTCCCAGTTTAGGACTTTAACGATCTTACATTTTTTACCTATTCCCTTGGGAGAAAGGGGTCATCATCTGCCATTGAGAGGATGGACCATATCATCTGAGCTTCTTTAAATTCTGGTGATCTGTTTGCGATTAACTTATCAGTTAACCCCTCTCACAACAGGTTTGACTGAGGTAAACAAGATTTGATTGAAATATACAGTGAATGTTTGAATGTTTAAATTTTAAAAACATCATTACAGTGAAAGACATACTGTCACTAATCTCCCTTAAACTGCCCTCACTCACACTTTGGAAACACTTACCTCATCCTTCTTGTTGCTTTCTGAAACAATTCTGGAAATCCTTATCTCTAAGAGGTGTGATTAAAATATTGTGAATGCTGCTGTGGTGCCATGCAATGTAATGGCAGGATTATAAAAATGCCAACGTGTATCCTTATCCACCTCATTCACTGATTTGGCACTCGTGACTTCTGGCTCTTCCCCATAGTCAAAATAACCATAAATGGTAAATGTTATGCATTGATTCAAAACGTCAAGGCAGCCATCATAGCACAAGTAAAGATATTCACAAAATCATATTTCCAGAACTGCTTCAGAAAGAGGTAAGAAAGATGGCATAAATGAATGCAGAAGGGGATATTTTGAGGGAAGTTAACAATGTGTTTTTTTACTGTAACAACTCTGGTTATATTTTTTTGAAATGGTTTGAAATGTAGTCCAAGCTGGAATTGAACTCACTATGTGGCCCAGGCTGGCCCCCAACTCATAACAATTTTCCCGACTCAGCCTCTTAAGTGCTGGGATTACAGGTGTATGCCGTCATGCCAGCTTCTGCTGTAATAAATTATAAAAGATTTAAATATTCATCATAGATCATAGAAGGAGAGGGATCTGGAGGTCAGACAGACCCTGTATATTAATTTTCTTTTTTAAAAAACTGATTTATTGGTATGGTTTAGATACACGTTGTGATCACAGTCGACATTGAGAATCTGTACTAGTATATGACATGACTTAATTTTCATTTTTCCCCATTCCCCTGCCCATCAAATAAGTATATTAATTTTCATGAGCCATATAACAGATTTCCATAAACTTAGTGGCTTGAGCACATATATATCATGGTTCTATTGGTCAAGAACTGCAGCCTGCGTCTGCTAGGCTGTGTTTCAGCCTCTTACAAGATTGCAGTCAAGGTACCAACCAGGATTAGGGTTTCATTAGAGGCTCAAGTAAGAATGGATCCACTTCTGCCCTCAGAATGGCTGTTGGCAGCAGGTTCTTGCAGCTACAGGACTTGAGGTGGCTTCCTCTTTCAAAGTCAGCAACAGAGAAACGTTCTAAGCAAGCTTAGTAGCAAAAGAGAATCTTAGATGACGTTATTGGTCAGGGCGGTGACATCCTCTCCACTCTTGCCACATTCTATTTGTTAGAAGCAAGTTATAGGTTCCACCCATAGTCAAGGGGACAGAATTACATAACAGCATAAATACATAACTAACTAAGCAAGTGACAGCTGTGGGCAACTGCAGTTTAAGACTAGTAGGGTACTCTAGGGAAACACTGCAGGATCTTTGTCTTAGTCATTTTCCTCCTTGATGAGACACAGAACTTGACACTCGCTAGTAAAGAGAGAAAAGGTTTATTTTGGCTCACAGGAGAAGTTTCAGTCTTCCAGGCAAGACAGCACTGCAGAGGGACATGGCAGAGGAGAAGTGGCCCAGGGCATGGAAGCAGAGCCTCGGAAGAAACTCCAGAGGCGGCAGGGAGAGAAACCCCTCCAGGCCACGCCCACAGTAGCCACCTCCTCGACCAGGCCCCGCCCTCTACATTTAGCCATAAACGCACACTGTTTATCACATTCTAATTGTCTCCCTAAAGCATGAGGGTCGGGTGAATAAACCACAACTATCTTGTTTCAGAGTTCTTTCACAAAGGGATAACGGAGCTGGATTATTTATACGCCATCTCCAGTCAGACATTTGCTGAAGACTGGGGTGAAATTGAGGGGGGAAGGTTATTAATTCTCCAGTGTTGTGGGCCTGCTGAATTCCCCGCCGGTGGGAAAAACACTCTCAAGCGGAGATGAAGGTGCTGGTGGAAGGAAACTGAGGTTTACACTGAACATAATAAGACCTGAAACGATAAGACCAGAGCATGCAACAAAGGATAATAGTTGTTTTCTTAAGGTTGTGGGTAACTAAACGAGATGACATTTAAAAAAACTAACACAGGTGCAACCACAGCTCCTTCTGCTTTAGCATTTCTCAGGATGGCATTGGGGAGAAAGCCTCAGGAGTCCAGGAGCTTTTCCAACATTCCCCAACCATACATTGTCAGCTCCCTAAAAGGAAGTCTCAGGAAATGACTCGACTTTCGTAGAAATGGGTCTCTCCTCTCTCTGGGGCTTCAGGGCTGATTACTACCTACAGCTAATGCTAACCTGCTACCGTTTAGGAAGTCACTACTCCCCAGTCTTCCTTCCTGAGTCTTACCTAGTTAAGGTTAGTTTTGTCTCTATCAATATTCCAGGTCCTATCCCTTTCAGATACTCCTCTTCCCTGCCCCAGCCCTAGCCCTTTACTCTGTTGTGGAAGCTGGGTCTGGTGACGCTGTCCAAGGATGACTGCGCATCTATGCCACTCTATTAGACTATGAAGATTGTAGTCATTTGATAGTTAATTGTTCATCGTTGAAGAATGAAGTAACGCAATAGGACGATTTTGGTGTTTAGGAATCGAGGATAAAGAAGAAGGAAATGCAATATGTGTCTACATTTTGAAGTTTTTTGACCTATCCATTTCGAAGCGTCAGAGGTGAAGGGTCTGTCTCGGCATTAAGTGCGGTGAAGAGGGGCAGATGAGAAAAGGGCATGGGCAGCGGCCTGGTATCGGGTTCTGGGGCAGGTTGCCGCCGTCAGCGTTGCTATTTTTTCGTGCCGGTTCTAGTGTTTAAGGCGGGAAGCTTTCCTTCCCAGTGTTACAGGGCGGGTGAAGCTACTGGGCCGGCGGCGCCCTCCGCGTCGCACGGACAACAGGGTAAGCGCGCCGACTCCGTTTTCTCATTTATTGGGAGAAAGACGGGGAGATGATACTCTTGTAGCGAGCGAACTGCGATTAGTGGTGCTACTAGTCAGCACTCTAGCAGAGTCAGTCGTTTCCCCCGGCTTCACAATCGGAAAAAACCCGCCGAGACTGAGCCCGCAGGAGACTCACACGCCCACGTTCCCAAGTAGACTGTCTACGCTCCCTCCCGCCGCGCGCTGTTGCCGGGGCCCTGGCACCGCCCAACTCCGCTACGGGCCAATAGCCTCGCTGTCTATGCACCGCCCTGCACTGGAGCGGGCTAATGGCAGCCCTGAACCTGAGCGGGCCAATAGCAGAGGGGCCTGGAGTAAGACCCGCCCCCAGCCGGGCAGGGAGGATCCCTCGGCTCCGCCTCGCTCCCCTCTGACCCGGTGTCTTGTCTCTCCGTCTTCCTGTTCCAAACCACGTGGACTCGCCGGGGGCTGCGGGCTTGAGGGACGCAGCCAGGGCCGCCGCTGCCGCTGTCGCCGGAGTCGCGACCCCGCGCCCGTCCCAAGTCCCCGCGCTCCGGCCGCCCGTGCCTCTGCGGGGGAAGCGCACATGGCAGCCCAGGCGCACTCCCTCAGCTACGCGGGGTGCAACTTCTTGCGCCAGCGTCTGGTCCTGTCCACCCTAAGCGGGCGCCCCGTCAAAATCCGAAAGATTCGGGCCAGAGACGACAATCCCGGCCTCCGAGGTAACTTGAGGCGGACGGCGTCTGGCGGGGGCTGGGAGGAGCTGCGACCCCGGGGTCCAGCGCGCGTGGCGCCTCAGGGTCTCAGCGACGCGTCGGGAAGGCGGGCGGGCGGCGCCCCCGCGGCCGCGCGAGGAGCGGCTGGGGGCGGGGTCGGGCGCGGGCTCACTCCGCTGGGCGCTGCGCGCGGCGTCCTGCGGGCGCTGGTAGTAAACAGCTGCACGTTTTCCAGCCTAAGTGTTGCAACAAATCCCAGGCGTCGCCCTCTCGCTCCTCTGTAGTCGCTCTAGCTTTTGTCGTAAGCCTCTCTAAGGAGCAAAACAGTTTGTTGGACCGAAACGTGGCCATTGAGCCGAAGGAGAGACATTTGGAGAGAAAAGTACATTGGTTGGTTCCTTGCCTGTCCCAAAGCCAGTCTCAGAAGCAGCTGTTTCTTGGGCACTATCTGTCCCTGTCTCCATTATTTCTCGGTTGACATCTCATCTCTCTTTGGGTGTGGATTAAATAATTTTAAAAATTCTGTTCAGTTATAGCCATGACTGATGTATGCAGTATAAGAGGTTTGATAGAGATTTTTACCAGTCACAGGCCTATTTGCTTTGAATTCATAGAAAGTTTGTGATAAGTGATCCAGTATAGGTTTCCAAGCTCACCTTACGCCCCACAAATATTGATAGGTTAAAAATAGACCCAATTTAAACCCACGTCTCATTAAATGGCTCCAGGTTTTGAACTGGTCTCCTGAATAAGGTGTTTGGAAGCTTTCGTCTGATTATCCCAACTTGGGAGAACTAACTTTTTTTTTTTTTTTTTTAAAGGATAAACCTGTCCATAAATTGCAAGAGATTGTTCTAGATCTGGCAGCTTCCCGGGTCATGCTGTTAGTTTAAGCATGTTAGTTTAAAACTAGTTTTGCACTGGTTTCTGTATTAGGTGGTTTAGCCCATCTGATCACCTGAATGCATTTTTTAGATGGTTGCATTTCTGTCTCAGTTGAGTGGTGATTAGTTGTATTTGGGGAGTGTGTGTGTGTGCATGTGCGCGATTGATGGAGAGAATTAATAAGGACCAGATCTCGTGTTCAGTGATGAGAAACTTGGTGACAGGAGGGAAAACTTGCCTCAATGTTTCGGTCTTCCCTGGACCGCTTGAAAATCCTTCAGGAAGTGAAGGAGGGACCGCTGAATGATTTATGCCAGGGCTCTCCTCTTCAACATCTGCTCTAAGTCTGGCCCTTGGGAAAAGTGACTGCTTAATTGTTCTGCTCTGTAACATTCTTCAACTCTAGATTAGCCTGGAGACTTTCCCTGTAGCTGAGTATGATAACGGGGCTTCTGTTTACTTTGGTATAGTGTTTTTTTTTTTTTCTTCAGAGGGATGGAAATCTGTTAGCCAGTAAACCTGGGCTTTCTAATAGAACTACAGTGTCTAGATACAATTTAGAATTTATCTCTTGATAAGTAGTCTCCAATCTATTATTTAGTGTTCTAAAGTATGCTTTGTTTCCTGCTCTGTCTTGTTTGTGGAACATTTTCATTGCCATGTGTTAGTCCCATTTTTTTTCCAAGAATAAGACTTGGCCACTTGGCATTTTTTTGAAAGGATGCCAGACTCTGGTACCTCAGGGAGTAATAATGATTGGTAGATAGGATGGTACTTTATGGGGAGCACTGTGTGAGATAGTTTGCCTTGCTTCATTAGTATACAGGGGAAGGGGGATTTGCAGTTTAGACCTCCTTGTGCTGGCTTCAGGGCCTCAGAAACTTTGTAAATAGATGTCTGCTTAATTTATTATAGAGAACTGAGTTACATATTTTTACATACATTTGTAGAATCACATACATATATACATTTAAGTGTATACATACAGAAACATGCACAGAAATTCACGAATCCATGTAGCCCTGATACATCATTTATGGTCGTAGTCAAGCAAGTCTTTCGTATTTTGAAGATACAGCTGCCAGGCTGGGGTGCCAGTCTTCTCTTTCTGCCTCTTCCTAACTCAGATTGTGAGAGTTGGAAAACACTTCAGATTAAATGCAAAAAATCATGTTGCCCTGCTTGCTTTCACATCTCCCTTGGAGTGGGCTTTGGAGGTTGGGGCTGGGACGGTAGACCTTCTGTCTCAGAGCCATTCATTCAGAAAAAGTTTACTGAGCCTCCTTAGGTGCACCTGGAGAAGTGTAACTGTGAGAAGCTGGTAGCTCCTGCTCTCAAGGAGCCTTGTATCCACACTGGAAGAGCTTGAATGAAGGTGCTTGAAATGCCTTCAAGCTGGAAGAGCTGAGTATAACAAAGGGGTTTGGCAGAGTTCAGACCGGAGACATCCCTGAAAGTTATGATGGAGGACTTTCTGGATCTATTGCAGTCCCAATGGATAAGATAAAGATGGTGACTTTATGATTGGTAAAGTAAACAGCTCTTTTTTTTTTCAGACAGGGTCTCTCTAGGTAGTTTAGGTTGGTCTTGAGCTCACAAGGTAGCCAAGGCTGCTGTTAACCTCACAGTGATAAAGGGAGCCTCTTGAGTGCTGGGATTATTTGTATGTGTCGCTGTACCTAGCTGGAGCATTCTTTGTTTTCACAATTAGGCAACTTTATTGCTACTGGCATATAGTGATCCCTAGATCCCTAGTGATGAGGCTCAGTGTCCTGCAATGCTCAGGTCAACTCCTAGGACAAAGAATTACTCTGTTCAAAGTAGCAGTAGTGCTGATACTGAAAAATTTGCCTATTGGACTTGAAAAACCAAGCTGTTTCTTTCCCTCCACTAGAATGATTAGGAATAGCAGTGTGTGGTACCAGGAAACAGGAAGAGTTGTAAATAAAGAGAAGAATCTGAACCCCAAAGAATGATGATTCTAGAATGGTTTTAATAATTATACAACCACATGTAAAATTTACGTTTCATTTTTTGATGGAACATAACCAATTATGTTTCAGTATTGCTTTTTCTGCTATTGTTTTCTTGCCGTTTTGCTGAAGATAGGCAAACCAAGGTATAGTTAAGAAAGATAACGAGTAAAGTTTAACATCTGTTGAGTGACAGCTGGACAAAGAAGGCAGGGAGACTGTCTGCAGGGCCTATTTTCCCCTAACTACTTGATAGATCTGGGTGTTCCTCATCAGTATTCCAAAGCATCTCTCCGAAATACCTTTGCTTCTGGATTGCAGGATTGCTTGCAGAGTTCAGGTTAATTTAATAAATTCTGTGTAGGACCGGGGATTTAGCTCAGTGGTTCCAGCGCCTGTCTTGCAAGTGCAAGGGCCCGGGTTCTATCCTGGTTAACCACATACAATACTGGGCGTGGAGACTCACGCCCACCAGCCATCAGTACCACATACCACAGTGCTGGCGTGGCGGCTCACGCCTGTAATCCCAGCACTCGGGAGGCAGAGACAGGAGGATTGCTGTGGTGTGAGTTTGAGGCTGAGCTCAGGGCCAGCCCGAACTACAAAGCGAGACCTTGTCTCAAAAAAACTTAATAAATAAATTAAATAAATTCTCTGTAATGCAAGGTCTAAACAGAAAATAATTCCATCAGAGAGATAATTATTTAAAGTGAGAATAGAGGAAATGTTTTACTTAACGGGGTGTAGTATTGCAGGCCTGTAATCCTAGTCCTCAGCAAGCTGAGGCAAGAGGATCGCTGTGAGTTTGATTTCAGCCTGGATCATCTAGTAAGTTCAGGGCCAGCCTGAATAACAAAGCAAGGCCCTGCCTCAAAAAAATCTAGAAAACAAAAACAAAGAAAGAGCGAGAAAGAAATGATGGCCTTGGGCAAGACCAGTTAGTTAGAAGGTAGGAAACAGTGCATTTCAGCAGTTCATACAACTAAGGCTTTGAAACATGCTAGATAGAGAGGTTCTTTGAAAAGTAAAATGTCGTTTGCTTAACTGACACTTGTTTGAGGAATAAATCTGGCTGTTTATAAATTGGATTTTCTGAAAGGAGAATGTATCTGTATTAAAAAAATACAGCATAGTTAGAGGCTTGGAGTGACTGATAGCAACTGGATTTGAAGGGAGCTAGATGACTGTCATAATGATAATTGTAGATTGAGCATTGTCCTGTTGAAGAGGAACATACCACTTTGTGCTTCTGTTGATTTACCATGTACTCGACTGATTTTTGGCTGCCCAAACTCAGACTTTCATTTTAAAAGATAAACACCAAGAATCTGAGTGACCCATTTTCATTTTTGCTTTTGTTTGGAACCTGCAAAATGCTGTTCCAAAATGAACTGTAATCATCTTTGTTAAAAACCTGAACTTTTTATTTTTCAAATAATTGTAGATTCACATACAGCTATAGTAACAGAGATTCTGTGTGTATTGGTCCAGTCTTTCCCACTGGGTATACCTGGAAAAACCATGGTATGTATAGTATTGGAAAGGGGATATTGCCACTGATCTTAGGAAGATACAGAACATTTCTGCCATTATGAGGATTCTTTATATTATAGCTTTTGTATATTCACACCCACTGACTGGCCTTTCTGCCTCCTCTGTAGTGGTTGGCAGCTCTCCATTGCTTCTTCGTTTCTACAATTTTGCCATTTGAAAAATGTAACTTACATGGAATTATATAGTATATGATCTTTGGGCTTGAATGTTTTTCACTCAGCAGGATTTTCTTGATTTATTCAAGTTATTTATAATCCATTTTCTTTCTATTTCTGAGCAATATATCATAGTATGAAAGGAACAGTTTTTGGTTTTCTTCTTCCTTTTTTTGAGACAGGGTCTCACTTTGTACTTCAGGCTGGTCTTGAACTCAGCCTCAAACTCACGGCAATCCTTTTGCCTCTGCCTCCTGAGTGCTGGGATTACAGGTGTGATTGTGGTGTGTGGTTCTGATTGCTGATGGGCATGAGTCACCATGCCTGGGATTGAACTCGACCTTGCACTTGCAAGGCAAACACCAGAACCACTGAGCTAAATCCCCAGCCTTTTCTTCTTTTTAATATTGATTTTATTGGTACATTTTATACATACATTATGATCACATTCCACTTTGAGAATTTGACATGACACATCTTGATTCTCATTTTTTTCTTCATTCCACTGCCCTCCTTACAACCCCCACTTTCTATATTCATCAGCTTTGTTTTCTTTTTTTAACCATCAAAAATTAATAGGACACAAATGTGTAAATACCATATCTTTTCTAGTATGAAAAACTGACGGTGTAAATAAATGACAAAATGTATGATAAGTAGTGTGAAATCAGAAGAAAATATTCAAAAGGGCAGGTGGAGGAAAGTAAAGAAGGGAAACAACTTTTGCTTTTAACCATTCATCCTTTGAAGGATATCATTTCTAACTTTTGGATATGAGAATAAGGCTGCTGTGCCACTTAATAATTTTTTTTGTACCAGGGATGAAACTTATGGGGCAGGCATTGTGGCACTGAGCTAAATCCCTGGACCTAGTTAATCTACTTCTAATTTTTAAAACTTGTATTAGTATATGTTTGTAATACCTAATGATTACATTTATTGTGAAGAGTAGATACATGTATATAACACATCTTACACTTGATCTTAGCCAAAAGACTGGGAAACAATATCTACGTAACCCGTCTTTGGAAAAAAAGCTTTTTTTTTTTTTTTGAGACAGGGTCTTGCTTTTGTAGTTCAGGCTAGCCCTGAGCTCACTATGTAGCCCAGGCGAGACTCGAACTCACTAATCTTCCTGTCTCTGCCTTCTGAGTGCTGGGATAACAGACATGAGCCACCATGCCTAGCACTGTGGTGTGTGGTTACTGGGGATTAAACTCCAGACCTTGCTTGTGAGGCAGATGCCGGAACCACTGAAAATTTAATTTCCTTTCACTTCTCTTCCTCACAATCCCTCTATCTCTTGGTCCCTTTTTCACTTCCAAAAGATTGATATCCCTCTTTCCTAGCTCAAGAGATAATTTAAAAAAAAAGGAAACAAAGCTTATGTACATAGAGGCCAGGGAGTTGTAGGGTAGACAGGTGAATGGGAAAAAATGAGATTTAAGTTGTGTCATATACTGGTACAAATTCTCAATGTTGAACAGAATCATGATGTGTATATATAATGTACCAATAAAGAGAGACATTGTGGTGGGTAAACATACCCTGGCCATATTTTTCTAATAAGAATGTGTACTTTGGCATAAAGGTAGCAAGCTGTGCATCTCCTTAGCTGTGCTGGGGAATACAGAAAGCAATCTTTGTGTTCACCCAATTGGCACAGTGAACAGCAAGGTGTGTATACTTGTGTCAAAGTGTAAATAAGTGAGTTTTACCCATATGTATTTGTGTTTATAATTGCTGTTTTAATTACATGATTTTTTTTTTTTTTGAGACAGTGTCTCGCTTTGTAATTCAGGCTGGCCCTGAGCTCATTATGTAGTCCAAGCCAGCTTCAACCTCACAGCAATCCTCCTGCCTCTGCCTCCTGAGTGCTGGGATTATAGTTGTGAGCCAACAAATAGCCACCACCTGGCTATTTGCATTCTTTTTATTTTCCTTGCAGAATTCGCTCAGTTCAGAACGATGTTGTGTGAAAATTTGCTTTTACAGCTTTGGGAGGAGGTTGAAATTGAGTCATCGGGCACTTCAGCTACTGAAGATGACTTGGATCATATATGCCAAAGGTGTTTGTGAGCTAGGACAGATAAAGAAATAAAGATAGAGATAAGGAAGAAAACAATAATGTAAATAAATATTTGACTAGTCAAAATACTGTAAAATTCTGGGCATGGTGATGCATGCCTATAATCCCAGCATTCGGGAGGCAGAGGCAGGAGGATCATCATGAGTTCCAGGCCAGTGAGTCAAAGAGCCTAAACTAAATAGTGAGACTCTATCTCAAAAAAAAAAAAAAAAAGTACAAAATGGACATGTATATCCAAACAATCTAACGTTAGAACTAGGTCAGAAAATGTTAGTAGGTTTTTGCCAAGTGTGAAACCTTTTGGATAGAATGCCAGCACTATAACTCGTAGTTGGAAATTGTTTGTAGTAGATTATATGCTACGAGATGGGGTTTTTTTTGTTTTTGTTTTTGATTTTTTTGAGACAAGGCCTTGCTTTTGTAGTTCAGACTGGCCTTGAGTTAGCCTTGAACTCACAGCAGTCTTCTTACCTCTGCCTCTGAGTGCTGGGATAACAGGCTGAGTCTCTATGCCCAGCATTGTTGTATATGGCTACTGGGGAATCAAACCGGGTCCTTGCACTTGTAAGGGAGGCGCTGGAACCACTGAGCTAAATCCCTGACCCAACAAGATGTTTTGAAATACACTAGTGATGAAATATAAGTAATATATTCTTTGTGGATTAATAATATACTTAAAAATATATTTATCAGGGCCGGGGAGTTAGCTCAGTGGTTTCGGCGCCTGTCTCGCAAGCGCAAGGACCCAGGTTCGATTCCCTGGTAACCACATAACAATACTGAGTGTGGAGACCCACATCCAGCAGCAACCAGTACCACATACCACAGTGCCGGGCGTGGTGGCTCACGCCTGTAATCCTAGCACTCGGGAGGCAGAGGCAGGAGGATTGTGATGTGAGTTTGAGGCTGAGCTCAGGGCCAGCCTGAACTACAAAGCAAGACCCTGTCTCAAAAAACCTAAAAAAAAAAAAAAATATATATATATATATATATATATATATATATATATATATATATATATATATCAGGGCTGTGGATTTAGCTCAGTGGTTCTGACTCTGCCTGGCAAGTACAAAGTTTGATCCTGGTAACACAAACTATAATGCTAACCGTGGTGGCTGACGCTTGTAATCCCAGCACTCAGGAGGCAGAGGCAGGAGGATTGCTTTGAGTTCGAGGCTTGCCTGAGCTACAAAGTGAGCTCAGGGCTAGCATGCACTACAAAAATGGGACCCTGTCTCCAAAAAAAAGAAAAAAAAATATTTGTAAGCAGGTTAACAATGGACGTTGAAAGTGTTGGTGTTTACACACATCACAATAAAAACTTATATGTTACTTTATTGATATTTTTCTATTAAATACATGTTTAATGAAACTTAAAATTAATAATTCAATGGAAATTAGTGTATATATATATTTATCGTTAACATATCAAAACTAAAAGCCTTCAAAGCAGGAGTTTATCATTCTAATGTCAAAATCTAAAGAACTTACAGAGACGTAACAGATTTGGCCTTAAGATTTTTTTAGAATAATAACACAACATATTTTTTTTTCTAAATTGTGTATGCTTTGAGGACAAGAAGACTGATCATGAAAAAAAAGAGAAATCTGATAATTTGGCTGCTGTTTGCTCATTTTTTGAAAGCTTTGTTTTGAACTATTAAGTTATATACTGTCTGAATACATGATAGTTGACATTTTGTACTATTTTGTGGTTGTTGAAGGTTTATAGCAAATCAGCCTTCCAAATCTAATGTAAAAATATATGCCCTTATAGGTGTGAAAACATTTTACACCTTGAATTTAGAAGTTTAACCTGGAATTCAACCATCAGGCCTTTATTCATGCGTTAATAAACTGTATGATGTGTACCCTATTTCAAAAAGTAATACAAATGTCATGTTCAACAGCAGTTGGTTCATGAGTTACCCACTGCTGTTACATTTATTAAAAACCACCAGTTGACCAGCACAAGAACAAAGCAGAGATACATGAAAATATTGCAAGTTCACAATAAAGAAATGTGTAGTACAGTCTTTGGATTTCAAGATGTAGCATTGGCATCCTGTACGCTGAAGAAAAACAAAGTAATATTGATACTGTTAACATTACACTATGATGATGAAGTTGTTTGTGAAGCTGGGCATGGTAGTGCACTCCTATAGTAGCATTTGGGAGGCTGAGGCAGGAGAGTTTTGTGAGTTCAAGGGGTGCTGCATGGTGAAGTCAAGGCTAGCCTGAATTATATAGCAGTACTCTGTTTCAAAAATACAAACAACAATAACAAAAGATTGATAGTAAATTGTCAACACAAATGAAACCAGAAATAGTCATAATTTTACAACAAATGAAAGGGTGAGTAGATGTTGTTCACTAGTTATGCAGCAACCGTGATGTCACCCAAAACACAATGTTGCTTAATGGTTGTGTTTTACTGGGTCCTAAACAATTCAGGCATAAATAGTTTCCTAATTTACAAAGCAAGCATAAAATATTGCAGAGAAATTTGGGAGGAAATTTATATTTGTTAAAAAATCACCAGTTGACCAGCACAGGAACTACTGGCAAGGACAAAGTAGAAATTCCTAAAAATACTGCAAATTCACAATAGAGAAATGTGTAGTACATACAGTCTTTGAATTTCAGAAAGCCATAGCATTGGCATCCTCTATGCTGAAGAAAAACAATATCATATGGTTTCTCCTATATGATAAAATCCAAAGTATAAATAATTTGAAGAACAAAACATTGTAAGTACACATTGTATAATACAATAGGAAGCTCCTGACCAGCGCAGTGACAAATAGAGCCTGCCGAGCAGGCAAAGGAAACTAAGACGTATGCTGTCAGTGTAAGTGAGAATTGCATATGGAACATACATGTTACCATGTGTAAAGACTGTCAGGTGTGATAATTGAAGCAAGGATTATTTCCTTAGAGTTCTGCAATATTTTGTTTATATTTTTATTGTACTTCACATAGGAATTCATTTCTGCTGTTATTTTTTAGATCTTGTAAGCAGGTTAACAGTGGATGTTGAAAATGTTGGTGTTTATTCTACACACTCATTACACAGTACAAACTTATATGTTACTTTATTGATATTTTTCTATTAAGTACACATTTAATGAAACTTAAAATTAATAATTCAATGGAAATTAGTCTTTAAAATAAATGTGGGTTTTTCAGACCCCATAATGCATCTTTTTAAAAAAGTACTATGATGCCAGTATTCATATCTACCTTTGTTTTGTTCTTCAAATTGTTTATACTTTGGATTCATCATATAAAAGAAACCATATGATATTTAAACATGAATGTTTTATTTCACATATCCTTATTGTCTCAAAGTACATCTGTTTTCCTACAAATAAGTACTTTATCCCTCTTTGGCAGAGTAGTATGTGTAAATATATTTCCACTGTGTAAGTACCTTTTCTTTATCCATTCATCTGTTGATGGATAGGTATTATGATAGGTATTATGAAGATAGGTATTTAATACCAAGATTTAGGTATTATAAGTTGTGCTGCTATAAATATGGAAATTCATTAATCACTGTAATATGATTTTTAACTCTTTCTTCAAAATACTTAACAGGGGACTGTCTGTGTCAAATAGAATTTATCTTTTTTTTTTTTTGAGGAATCTCTATAATGATTTCCATAGTGGTTGTGCTAATTTATATTCCTACAGTGAAATAGGAGGGTTCTTTTCGCCTACATCCTTGCCAGCATTTGTTACTGTTTGATTTCTGGAAGATAGCCATTTTTTCTGGAGTAAGATGGAATTTCTGTTTTTAAATTTGTATTTCTTTAAGGGCAAGAGATGTTAAACTTTATTTTCATGTTATTATTAGCCATTTGTACTACTTCTGAGAAGTGTTTTTATTTCAGTTGCCTGGGTTTTGATTGGGTTTTTTATTTTGGGTAGTCAGTTTCCTTGCGTTCTTTATATATTTGATATATTAGTCCTATGTCTGAGGAATATAGCAAAACTATTTTCCGAGTCTGGGTGTTATGTCTTCACTACGCTGGTTGTTTCCTTTGCTGTGCAGAAGACTTTATATAATTCCATTGTTAATTCTTGATATTATTTTTGTGCATTTGGGTTTCTGTCCAGAAAGTCTTCGCCTGTGTCTATGTATTCAAGAGTTTTATCTTCCAGCAGATTCAAGTGTTTCTGTTTCAATATTTAGATCTTTGATTCATTTTGATTTTAGTTTAATACATAGTGAGAGAGATATGGGTCTAGATTGAATCTTCTGCATTTGTATAGGTAGTTTTTCCAAACGCTATTTGTTAAAAAGCCTGTTTTTCCCCTAACAGATGTTCTTGGCCCGTTTGCCAAAATCTGAAGGCTGACTGTGCCTGAATTGTTCTCTATATTGGTTATTCTGTTGATCAACATGTCTGTTTTTGTAGCAGTAGCATGCTGTTTTTTTGTTTTTTTGTTTTTTTTTTTAATCGCTGTAGCCTTGTAATATAATTTGAAATCTGGGATTATGATGATTCCTGTTTGGGTCTTGTTGCCTAAGATTGCTTTTGTTATTCTGGGGCTAGTTAATTGGAATTGTCGATTTAACTGGAATAAGAGTTCTGGAGAAGTAATTAGACTATGGGGTATTGTACTTGTCAGTGGATTAATCTACTGATAGTTAGCTGAACGTGCTGTTAGGAGTGGGGCGCAGCTGGAAGTGGTGGGTCACCGAGGATGTGCATTTAGAGGGAGTTTCTCTCACTGGTGCTCTTCCCCTGTGCCTCGCTTCCCCGCCATCATGACGAAAGCACCTTTGCTTCACTGTCCTTTGTCACGTTTATTCTTGTGAGCTGATCAATCATGAACTGAAACCTCTTTGAAGGGTTTAGTTGGACTTATAGTTCACAGAGGTTTCAGTCCATCATCAGCTGGTGCCAGGATAGAGATAAGAAACAGATGTGCACAAGGCAGCAAAGGTAACAAGAAAGCTTCCGTTCATACCAGCAGAAGACAGCAAAAGCAACAAGAGAGTTCAACAGCATCTTCCTGTCTCATTCAGACTAGTAAGGGAGTAGGGTGGTGCCAAACTAATCACTCCTGTGTAGTGGTTCAGTAATCACGTGCCCCTAACCTCAGCACCACACATTCCAGATTCAACTACCTCAGAAAAAGGAAGTTCCACCTCAGCAACATGAGGTTTTGGGAGACATCCAACACAAACCATAACAGTAATACATATATGAATATTAAATGATTTTCATTATTTAGATGTGAGTCCTATCCCTAAGATATCTCATTATGTATAGGCAAATGTTTCAAAATACGAAAATATCTGAAACGCCAAATACTTGTGGTCCAAAACAGTTTGAATAGACAATAGCTAACTTGTATTATAATTTATATTTAAGATAGTATTTGAATGAAGTTTAAGGCATATTCAATTGAACTTAATTTTTCTTCCTGTATATCTCCAAATACAGAAGATTTACAGGATCATTTGTTTCTTCCACTGAATTGTTTTTGTACCCTTTGTAAGAAATTGGCTGGGCATATTTATGTTCTGTATTGTGTGTGTCCATCCTTAATTAGTATCACACAATCTTGGTTACTGTGACTATATTATTTGGCCGTCAGACTGATTGTTCAAATTTAACTTTTATTTTTCAGTCATTTTACTTACTCTAGTCAGACGTACATTTCCTTTCTATATATGTTTTAGAATAGTTTTATCTAAAAAACAATCCTGCTAGGATTTTTGACAAGAACTATATTAAATTTAAATGTCAGTTTGGAAAGAATTGATATTTTTGTTACATTCAGTCTTCTAGTCTTGAATATAATCTAGTTCTCCATTTACTTAGGTATTTCAGAATTTCTTTCATCATAGTTTTGCAGTTTTGAGCATGTATGTCTTGTCTACATTTGGAGTTTATAACAATATTTTTAAGCAATTAAAATGAAATAATACTTTTAATTTTGATCTCTATATGTTACTGTGCAAAGTTACTTTCTTATTCACTTTCCTGTTGCTGGGGCAAAAATACCTAACGCTCGTAACTATTAAAACAGGAAAGGTAAGGGGCTAGGGATTGAGTTCAAGTGGTGTTGCACCTATCTTAGAAGCGCAAGGGCCTGAGTTCGATCCCCAGTACCACAAAAAACAGGAAAGTTTTATGGCTCACAGCTTTTAGAGGATTCAGCCTGTACTTGGCTGCCTCCAAGGCAGAAGGACATGATAGTAGGGTCTAGCAGAGAAAAGCTAGGAAGCAGAGAGGAAAAGGAGAGCTGAGGATAGAATTATACCCTTCTAGGTTATGGCCCTTGTAACCTGTCTCTTCCAACCAGGCCCCACCTCCCAACCACTGATGATGATACTGTCTCATGATCTAATCACTGTCCAAAACCCTGGTCTAGGAATACCTGAGCCTTGTGGGGACATTCTAATATTCTAGATCTAAACCACAACAGTGTGAATTTTTATTTCTTTTTTTGTGTATTTATATTTATAAGCTGCAAATTTACCTCTTAAAACAGTTTTTGTTAGTTGGAGGAAGGTTTTGGTTTGCTCATAGAATGTTTCGGATAATGGTGTCATCTGCAGATAGGAATAATTTACTTCTCTGATCTCTATTTCTTCCCCCCCCCCTGTTTTATTGCACTAGGTAGAACTTTAAATACTGATGAACAGTGAAAGCCAAACATATTTTGCTTCTTATCTTGAGACAAAAATATCCAGCATTTCACTATCATATGTTTGTTATGAATTGTATGTTTGCTAGATGGTTTTCTTTTTCAAGTTATTTTCTTCAGAGTTTTTGACATTCATGAATGTTGGACTTTATCAGAAGCTTTTCTGTTTATCAAGATGATGTGATATTTGTCCTAGCTTCTGTTTGTGTGATGAATTATTTATTGATTTGTATATATTGAACCATCCTTGAATCCCTGGGATGAACTCTGCTTGGTCATGGCATAAGCACTTTTTGGTAATTTGTTGCATTCTGTTTGACAGTAAGTTTCTTCTTGAAGATTTTTGTACCCTTGTTCCTTAGAAAGAGTCTTTTGAATGTTGAAAAAGTTTTCCATGGTCTTCATTAATGCCTTTTTCTGTTTACTATTGATAAGGTCGTTTTATTGTTTTGTTTTGTTTTTTTAAGACAGGATCTCGCTTTGTATTTCAGGCTGGCTCTGAATTCACTATGTAGCTCAGTCTATCCTCAAACTTACAGCAATCCTCCTGCCTCTGCCTCTTGAGTGCTGGGGTTACAGGTGTAAACCAGTATTCTGATACATGGATGTTCCATGAGTTATTCAGTCAGTTCAAATGTAGATATTTGAATTAGAATACTTTTAAGTTGAAACTGTGCTTATTGAAATTCCCTCCTTATTCTTATAGTGCTTGTCTATATCTTTGATGGTCTCCTTACCCTGTGTGTACTGAGCTGCATTCCCAGCCATTTTTATTTTTAATTTTTAGATTAAAAAGTTTAACAAAATAGTTCAGGTGAAATTTGCCAGATTTCCCCGGCTGGCCTTGAAGTTGATATATCCTCCTGCGTCAGCCTCTCAATTAGAGTAATTGAGATTACAAGTGTGTGCCATTATACCTGAGAAACTATAGATCTTTTAGTTGTATTTTTCCCCATTTCTCTTTTACAGATGTGTTTTTGCCATTTCGTCTTTTAAAAAAAAAATTTTGTTTTAAATAGTATTGGAGATCAGACCTGGGACACTCCTGTAGTAAGCTACATCCCCAAACCACTGATTGGTGGATTGTTACTTTGAGACAAGGTCTGTAAGTTGCCCTAGCAGGACTGGAACTTATGATCTTTCTACCTGAGCCTCCCTCAGTGCTGGGTTGCCATTTTATCTATAGGACACACGTGATGAACTGATTTACCCCAGGGGTGTCATTGTTTAGGCCATGGAAGTGGTATTTAAAGGAATGTCAAGATTGATGGCACCAGTAATTTAAAATATATTTAAGACCTTGTATATAAGAGCATGAGAAATACCTCAAGTATAAAATAGTGTTGGGGGGGAGGGAGTTAGCTCAGTGATTCTGGCGCCTGTCTTGCAAGCACAAAGACCCGGGTTTGATCCCTGGTAATGACATACCATACTGGGCGTGGAGACTCACACCCAGCAGCAACCAGTACCACTTACCACAGTGCCGGGCATGGTGGCTCATGCCTGTCATCCCAGCACTCGGGAGGCAGAGGCAGGAGGATTGCTGTGATGTGAATTTGAGGCTGAGCACAGGGCCAGCCTGAACTACAAAGTGAGACCCTGTCTCCAAAAAAATCTTAAAAAAAAAAAAATAGTGTTGAGGGGATTATAAAATGAACATTTGTGTAACCTCCATGCAGGTCAAGAAATAAAACCTGGCCAACCAACATCTGTGTTGTACCTCTAGGAACAATCTTGAAAGAGAAGAGTAAAGGTAACTGGGCAAGGGTTTCCACATACGTCTTCCTTTGAAGACGTGTGGAGACTTTGGTCTCACTGTTAGCTGAACCCAGTCTTTTTATACCAGGTGATGGAGCTCTATCTTCACTGTTCGCAGGACTCTGGAACTAGCTCTGAGCCTTGTTCTTTGAAATACTAGTTCTCAAGTATCTGCTTGGAATGACTTATCTGGTTTTGCCTGGAGGTCTTTCAGGTGCGCGTTCTCTTCCAACTTGTATTCATGCTTAAGCACCCCTAGGGATTGTAAAAAAACACATTTCCAAAATCATGCTTTCTTCCTTTCTTTTCTTTCCAGGGTTTTAATTTTTGGATTTTCTTGTTTAAATTTAGGCACCTAGAAAGCTTGAGCAAAGTAAGGGCTTTCTTTTTCTGTGTGGAATACTTTGTGGTGATATAGATTGTGCTTGATTTTTTTTTTTTTTTTTTGAGACAGGGTCTCACTTTGTAGTTCAGGCTGGCCCTGAGCTCAGCCTCAAATTCACATCACAGCATCCTCCTGCCTCTGCCTCCCGAGTGTTGGAATTGCAGGCGTGAGCAACCACGCCCAGCACTATGGTATGTGGTACTGGTTGCTGCTGTGTGTGAGTCTCCACACCCAGTATTGTATGTGGTTACCAGAATCGAAGCTGGGTCCTTATGCTTGCAAGACAGGCGCCGGAACCACTGAGCTAAATCCCCAGCCCTGTGCTTAGTTTTTTGAAGAAAATAGAGTATTCTGTAGAAAACCTTAGAAGTACTCTAGTTCAATTTCATAGTAAAGTTACTTTCAAATTTGTGTGATCCTGTTTATATAGCTCATATAATGATATATTAAACTGAAACTAAAGTTTCATGAACAGTGTACAGTTACTGTGTGCTCTGTATATTTGCTCCAGTATATAGTAGTACCTCTTTATCTGCAGAGCACATGTTTTAGGACCCCCAGTGGATACCTGAAACTGGAGAGTACCAAGACCTAGTATACTACATTTTTCCTGTGCATAAATACCTATGATAATAGGCTGATCTTTGGCATATCTAAATAGCCACTATCACTACTCTTATGTCTTGGAGCCATTATTAAGTAAAGATTATTTGGTACCACAGGTACTGTGGTAACACAACACTGGGTCTGATCATTGAAATGGCAACTAAGTAACTAATGCGTGGGTAGTGTGTATGACATGGCTGTTCTGGATGAAGGGATAATTCTGATCTCCAGCAGAAGGGAGGGAATGGCGTGAGATTTCATCAGGCAGCCCAGAAAGACATGTAGCTTAAAACTAATGCATTATTTATTTCTGGAATTTTCCATTTAATATTTTCAGACTAGTGGACTGTGGGTAACTGAAACCGTGAAAAGTGAAATTGCAGATAAAAGGGACTTCTGCAGTCCATTCTATTTTAATTTCATTAAAAAAGAAATTTTGATTAGAGACTCATTCTATTGACTGCAAGGTCTTTCAGTAGGTCACTACTTGCAATTAAAAAGTTGTATGGTTTTCTAGAGTAAGAACTTGGCTCCAGGTGATTAAATGGAATAAGACAAACTGTCATGGTGAAGTGAAGAGTGAGAACTTTGAGAAGGACAAGTTTGGGCTCAGGTCCTGTCTCTGTCACTTTCTGGTCATTTGACCAAGTTAGACTGGTTGCCAGTATTGAATCTCAGCCTTCTATCAAATGGGGTTGACACTCATTGCCTTGAGATTATGAGTTCTAAACGACAGGAGTAAAGTAAGTGTTTCATATGCTGCTGCTGGTATTAGATATTTTTACTCATTTCAGGGTTTGATGGAGTTTCTTGGACGTCTAGCTGGGTGCTCTTTGTACAGACTGCAGAATCTGCTGTAACAGGAGTTATGAGGCAGTGTTAAGTAACAGACCAGGTAGATTAGAATTGCTTAGTTGACTGGCTTACCCTTTGGGGTCAGTTTAGGTGACAGCTGGGATCGGTGCCACAGACTGCTGGCAGAGTGCCTGGCAGTTACCGAGCCTTCAGTGACAGAAACTGGAGTTTGAATCTGGGTGAGTGTGTATATGTATGTGTGTGTGTGCATACATGTGTTTGTGTATTAGATCATTTCAGAGGAAGGCCAGAGGACATAGGTAATTCTCCTGTCTAAGTCATCTTTCTACCTCCTTCCATACTTTCACATTTAAAAATCTATTCTCTTTCTTATACAGTACTTTTCTTTCTTTCTTCCTTTCCTCTTTACCTTTTAAAGAATGACCACTTTTTATATTTTAGATAACAGTGTTTGTTCATAAAAGGAATTAAAACAAATTTGAACATTAAAATATAAACATGTAGCACAAACTTAATACATAATCCTATCATCAAGAGAATTTCATTTACTACTAACATTTGGTCTTTTTATACATTTAAAAGCAAGTAACAATAATGCTGTACTGTATTCAAGAACTTTTAATAAAAAATACTTCCTGTGATGGGGCCGGGGAGTTAGCTCAGTGGTTCCGGCACCTGTCTTGCAAGCGCAAGGACCCGGGTTCGATTCCCCGGTAACCATATAACAATACTGGGTGTGCAGACCCACACCCAGCAGCAACCAGTACCACATACCACAGTGCCGGGCGTGGTGGCTCACGCCTGTAATCCCAGCACTCGGGAGGCAGAGGCAGGAGGATTGTGATGTGAGTTTGAGGCTGAGCTCAGGGCCAGCCTGAACCACAAAGCGAGACCCTGTCTCCAAAAACCAAAAAAAAAACCAAAAAAAAAAAAAAAAAAAAATACTTCCTGTGAACTAGATAGTTGCAGATCCTAAAGGGAGAGGGAAAAGGGGGCAGTTTGTTGAAAGGGAGAGGCACTGATGATGTCTTACTGTCTGTGAAACTGAAGGCTGGCCAGCTGTTTAATCTCCCCTCTCGGGAATTCTGGATCTAGCAGGAATACTTCCTGCTGTTTTTACTTTATTTGGCTTGCCCTCTAAAGGGTAGAGGACAAAGGACAGGTGGTTAATAGGTTTTCTGCAGCTCAAATTAATGTCTCATTAGATTGCTGGTAAAGAAGCTATTTTTTGTGGCGTGGAAAATCTGAGATGTTTGTCACAGTTCTTCCCATGCATTTGAGTCAGTGCTTTCTCACTGCTTTAGGTTGTTGCTCAACCCGTGATTTCACCCAGCCCCATGGAAAACCCAGGAGTCTACTGGAAGTAACTCACCCTGTGCCGCGGTACCTGAGTCACATATGTCCTAACCAAGGCCAGTCTGCTTCCTCTTTCTTCACAGATTTTGAAGCCAGCTTCATAAGGCTCCTGGACAAAATAACTAACGGTTCTCGAATTGAAATAAATCAAACAGGTAAGCCTCTTTCTGTCCAGTCTGAAATCTCCTGTGCATGCTACTTAACTGTTCCTTTGTTTCTCCTTCTTTTTAATGATGTAAATAAAAGTATTGTGTTCAAATCTTTACTAATCATTTTGTGTTTTGAAAGCCATCACTCAGCTAGAATGCTTTGTGGATATACACCAGAATTACTTTATGTACAGAGCTATGAGTGGAGATTATAATAAAGACCATTCTGAGTTATTAGAACTATATTTAGCTGGAATTACTCAGTTTCCTTCTGTAACATGACTGACTAAGATACACGTAATAGGAGCATTCAGGTGTCTTAAGTAAGATAGAAAACTAACAGCTTTGCTTCAACAATCAGGTATTTCTCTAATAATAAAAATATTTTGTTTCACATTTGCATAAAACTTTTCAATTTATATTATCACATTAAATATCTTACAGTACATTCTGAGATAGTTTATGTGTATTGAAATTTTAGTTTTGTTTCCTTTTTTTTTTGAGACAGGGTTTCACTTTGTAGTTTAGGCTAGCCCTGAGCTCACTATGTAGCCCAGGCTAGCCTCAAACTGACAGCAATACTCCTGCCTCTGCCTCCTGAGTGCTGGGATTACAGGCGTGAGCCATTTTACCCAGCATTGTGGTATGTGATTCTGATTGCTGGTGGGTGAGTCACTACACCCAGCATTGTTGTGTGTGGTTACTGGGGATTGTAAGGCAGGGACCGGCACCACGGAGCTAAATCCCCGGCCAGTTTTGTTTCTTAAAATAAATTCACATGAGTATATGCAAAAAATACTAAAATCTCCTTACTTTTTTCTTTTTCTATTTCCTTTTCCAGAGATTACCACCATCATTGTGTTTGTTTACATGGTCATTATGTACCCAACATCAGTAGGGTCATACTTGTACACTGTTCTGCAGCTAGTGTTTTTTTTTTTTTTTAAACTAACATAATACACGGTTTCTAAAGAGAAGATAAGATAAGCTTAGATTCATATATGGGCTGGACTACATGAGATGTGTTGATTTATAGCTGCAGTTAGCTATCTCTGGTGGAAAACAGGTTTCAGTTGCCCAATGCCAGCTGCAATTTCCAGAGTCTTCCTTGGTTTGTTACCTTTGAATTTGCTGGTGATTTTTTTTAGCAACTTGTTTTGGTGATTCTGAAGGCAGATGATTCTATCCTGTAATATATGTCTGCAATATATGTTAAAAAGTAAGACAGACACAGGATACCGCTCGTATCCTGTGCCCTTTTTTCCCCTATTTTTCATAATAGATGCCATCATTCTGATGAGCTGGTCAATCTCATGAATGAATGGAATTGAAAAGTGTGGTTGTATAGCCTTTGTTGACTTCTTGAACTAAAAGATGGCATTGTGACTCGTAATACTATTTAAAATAAATGATCCATAATTCTTGTCTTTGAACAGAATGTGGTCCTGATTAGGATTTTTTGATTTTTTTGTGTAGTAAAACTTACTTTATGCAGTTCCTCAGAACTGTTTCCCATTTGAGTGACTAAATATGTCGTTTTTGTCTAGTAGTAAATATATTTTAGTGGTAGAAGATGTTGCAAAAGCTTTTGAGTATCAGAAATACCTTTTTGCCCATTTACTACTCCTACCCCAAGAAACTAGTGTTTTCCTGTGCTAAATAAATCTAGTAAAAAACTTTTAGATGATGTGAATATGAAAAAGTGAATAATGATAATAGTGTCCACTAAAGCTATAATTTTAGATACTTCCATTAATAATACTAATTAATATTTCATTTAATATTAAAATAACATTGCTATTGGCATTGAATAGTACAAAGTTATGCCTTTGCTAGGGATGTTGTTTGGTAAGTAAAATATCTAGAAGTCTCATATCTGGGGGCTGCTGTTTGCAGCTCTGATGATGTAGATCATCGTTTGTGAGCCACAGTCTGAGAATGTGCTCCTGGAAGGCCATGGAACCCGTTAGGAGCCGTCCCCCGTGCCCTGCCATGCATTTGGCTGCTGAGGTGGCTTAGGGAGAGGCTCAGTTTATTACTGTTTATTAAGTTACCTTCACAACTTATTATTGTTACAGAGGCTTAATAGTAGTGAGTCAGCGTTTGGAGTGAAGTGTGGCCTGTCGGGGATGACATTTGGAGCTCCCTTGGGTGCCCTTGTCAGATTTTCCCTTTGGGACTCACTCCCTTCATTGCCCCTAACACTTGATTTTGTTCCTACTGCATCTGGCTGCTTCTTCTCTGCTTTAAGGAACGACCTTATATTATCAGCCTGGCCTTCTGTATGGTGGATCAGTGGAGCATGACTGTAGTGTCCTGCGTGGCATTGGCTATTACCTGGAGGGTCTCCTTTGCCTGGCTCCATTTATGAAGCATGCGTTAAAAATAGTTCTCCGAGGAGTGACAAATGACCAAGTTGACCCTTCGGTGAGTACTGAGGTCAGACCCTGGCCTTTTATCTCTTGTAACAATTTGTGAGAAAAAAAAAAAAGTGTGTTCTACACCTATTTTTATTTTTGAGTGTTTCTTCAGTCATTTACCTTGAGACTTAGGTTGATTCATTCCAGAATGCAGATGAACCAAGACTGGTAATCATCAAATTCATAAGGATTGCTACTATTCAGCAAGGTGTTGGAATCCTCAAAGTAGATGTTTGCTGTCCATTGTGTTTGAATTAAACTACAGCTCTTGTGTGAAATGTGTGCTTGGAGTTTTTGTAGAGTCATGTTAGAGCTGAGGCTAGAGGGCAGCCTGTCAAAGTTTTAGGCAAGAAATAGTATCCCTTGGCATCAGTGCAGCATAAACTTGACTTATCTAGGCTTCAGTTTTAAACCCAAGGACGTTTTTCATTTGAGAAGACTTTGCAGATTAAAAAAAGCAGAAAGGCAGAGAAGGAATGTGTTAAGGATTGAATGTTTGTGAGTGCCAGCAAGCTTGTAATTAAACATGCTATAGTTCCCTGCCTATATAGAGAATGGTTTGCTAACATCTTCATTTTGATCCCCACAGCCATCTTAGTCCCTGTCCTAGCTATCTCATGGGAAAGGGAGGAGTCCTCAGTTGTGAATGCTCCACTATCCAGAGAAAACATCTTATAGCTGATGACCATGCGATTCTTCTTTTTTTTTTTTAGGTTTTTTGAGACAAGGTCTTGCTTTGTAGTTGAGGCTGGCTCTGAGCTCAGCCTCAAACTCACATCACAGCAATCCTCCTGCCTCTGCCTCCCGAGTGCTGGGATTACAGGCGTGAGCCACCACGCCCGGCACTGTGGTATGTGGTACTGGTTGCTGCTGGGCGTGAGTCTCCACACCCAGTATGGTATGTGGTTACCGGGAATCGAACCCGGGCCCTTGCGCTTGCAAGACAAGTGCCAAAACCACTGAGCTAACTCTCCGGCTCTCTTCTTTTTTTTTTTGAGACAAGGTCTCGCTTTGTAGTTCAGGCTAGCTCTGAGCTCAGCCTCAAACTCACTTCACAGCAGTCTTCCTGCCTCTGCCTCTTGAGTGCTGGGATTACAGGCCTGTGAGCCACCCCGCCAGGCGACCTTGCAATTCTGACTGAGGAAGACGCATCTTTATCTTTACTGTTACTGACAGAGGCCACAGCCAAAAAGTGGGTAGCTTCTGAGATAGCTGTGAAGTATGTAGCTTACAGTGAGCTACTGGTATTTGCCAAGATACTTATTAGAGTGTGGATATAGTTAATGTGTTCTTAGATAGAAGACTTGTCCTTCAATTTGTTTTTTTTTTCTTTTTTTTCCTTCTAGACAAGGTCTTACTGTGTAATTCATGCTGGCCTTGAATTCGCTATTAGCTGAGGCTGGCTTTGCTTGAACTCCTATGATCCTTCTGTCTTTTCTTCCTCGATGCTGGGATTACAGGCCTGTGCTACCATGCCAACCAATTCAGCTGAAAAAACTTGTCCCCTAAGATGTCAAGTATAGAGCAAGATCTGAAATTCTTACCTGTAAAGAAGTATTGCATAAACTCTTAGGAAATTGGAGTTAATTTCAGTGATTGCTTTTTTTTTGAGACAGGGTCTCACTTTGTAGTTCAGGCTGGCCCTGAGCTCAGCCTCCAACTCACATCACAGCAATCCTCCTGCCTTTGCCTCCCGAGTGCTGGGATTACAGGCATGAGCCACCATGCCTGGCACTGTAGTATGTGGTACTGATTGCTGCTGAGCGTGAGTCTCCATGCCCAGTATTGTATGTGGTTAACCAGGGATCGAACCTGGGTCCTTGCGCTTGCAAGACAGGCGCCGGAACCATTGAGCTAAATCCTCGGCCCAGTGATTGCTTTTTTACTTGCACTTTGTAGAATATTGTATAAATGCACCTGTTACTTAAAAGTGTGAGAAGAGGCGTGTGTATTCTTGCTTGCTTGCTTGCTCGCTCGTTGTCTCTCTCTCTCTCTCTCTCTCTCTCTTTCTCTGTCTCTCTCTCTTTCTTTTGAGACAGAGTTTCACTTCGTAGTTCAGGCTGACCCTGAATGTACTATGTAGCCCAGGCTGGCCTCGGAACACACTGTAATCCTCCTGTCTCTGTCTCCTGGGTGCTGGGATTAGAGGCATGAGCCACCACACCCAACTATTTTCTGTTTTTATTAGTACATGTTTGTAGTATACATAATGATCACATTGATTATAAGGAGTTGGTACATGTGTATAACACATTTTAATTCATGTTCCCTTCCCTTCTCGCGGCGTTTTTTTTCTATCCTCCTTCGTCTCATTTTTTCTGCTATTATCTGTTGTTTTATTTTGCTTTTTATTTATATTTTAGGTTTCTCATCGAAGAGGAACCATGCAGTATTTAAGTTTGTATGTCTGATTTATCACGTTTAACATTATGGCCTCAAGATACATCTGTATTCATCTATATGGCAAAGTTGTACTCCATTGTTCATAAATACCACATTTTCTTTATCTCTTCACCTATTGATGGACAGTTAAGGTGCTTCTAAGATTTAGCTATTGTGAATTGTGCTGCTGTAACATGAGTGTATATGGATCTTTGCAACTTTAATTCTTTGTGGAAGATATCTAGGAGCTGAGTAGCTGGATCAAGTGGAATTTCTATTTTTAGTCCTTTTAGGAATCTCCATAGTGATTTCTATAGTGGTTTTACTGGTTTACATTTTTAGCAGTAATGTGGAAGGGTGCCCATACCTCCAGTTTCATCAGCATTTATTATTTCTTTCTAGAATAAGGTGGAGTCTCAGTGTTGTTTTAATGTATATTTCTCTAATGGCCAGAGAAATGTATTTGTTGCTCATTTGTATTCTTCTGAGATGTTTGTTCATTTCACTTGGCCATTTGTTGATAGAATCTTTTATGGGGGAAGGGAAGACTTTTTTTCTAGTTCCTTGTATATATACTCTAGATATTAGTCCTCTGTTTGAGGAATTGTTGGCAAAAACGTTTTCCCATTCTGAAGGTTATCTGTTTACTATGTTGATTGTTTTCTTTGCTGTTCAGAAGATTTTTAATTTAATGTGATCCTCCTTTATTGATTCTTGGTGTTATTTCTTATTTTCTTTTTTTTTTTAATCTCTTGGTGTTATTTCTTATGGAATTGGAGTTCTGTTCAGAAGATCCTTGCCAAGGCTCATGTCTTAAAGAATTTTACCTGTTTTATTTTCTAGAGACTTTTGCATTTTTAGATGCAAATAATGGGAAAAGGTCCTGAAGTATACCTGGGACTGTTGCTGTGCTTCTCTGTTTTGTTCTCTTTTCCTATATGGCTAATAATTTTAGCTCTTCTTAATGGTCATATTCAGCAAGGTTTTTTTTTTCAGTTTTTTGAGACAGGGTCTTGCTTTGTAGTTCATGCTGGCCCTGAACTCACTTTGTAGACCATGCTGCCTTGAACTTGAGGTAATGTTCTTGCCTCTGCCTCCCAAGTGCTGAGATTACAGGTGTGAGCCACCACGCCCTACATTGTGGTATCTGGTTACCAGGGATCGAATTTGGGACCTTGCACTTGCTAAGCAGGCACCAGAACCACTGAGCTAAATCTCTGGCTCATATTTAGCAAGTTTTAAAAAAATGATTTATATATTAGCAATAAGAAAAGTTCAGTTGATAAATCAGTTTTTACATACAGATCATTAAAAATAAATCTGTTTTCATATGCTGCCAGACTGTCTGCTTTTGTCAAGTGCGTGACTGAAATGATGGTGGGCATGGGACTCAGGCCCAGGTTCAAATAAATAGACTTAGTCCAGGCCAAGCAGCAATTTTAAGCTGTGGTGTCTTCAGTTCAAGCTTCCTCTTTTGTGTTATTTTACCCATCAGTTCTTGCAGCATTTACTCATACACAGAAGGATGAACACCTTGAGTGGTTCTGCCCTCAGGAAGTTCTTATTCTTTTGGGGTGAATGGCTTTAAACGCAGCTTGGCAGACAAAGCTGACTGCCTGCCTCTGGGTAGAGATGCAGGCAGAGTGCTGCGCGTTGTTCCCTGAGTCTTTTGTGGTGCTGTACTGGAATACCTGATGCTACATAATTTGCTCCTTACAGTTCCAGAGGGTGGCAGGTCCAAGAGCGTAGTGCCAGTGTCTTGGGAGGGCCTCTATGCTGTGTTTGTAGGGCATCACATGGCAAGACAGAGAGAAACTTGGGGGAGCCCAGCCTTTTATGAGAAGCCCGGTCCCAATATAGCTAACCCACTTCCGTGATAATGCTCTTAATCTGTTGCCGAGCGTTGTGTCCTCTCGATTTAATCACCTCTTAAAGGTTTCACTGAAAGCTGTTACGTGACAGTGGTGATTACATTTCAGCATGAGTTTTGGAGGGGATATTTAAACCATAACATTTGGGTAGTGTTTCTAGAGGAAGGCAAACAACCATAGAGTCAGTATGGGCTGTAGAATAACTGGAGGTCAGAGGGACCAATTAGTTGGAGAGGTGCTAGATTAGTTTAGATATCATGGAGATGGAAGTAGATTGTAAGTGACAAATATGAAGGATGGTATGGCAAGAGAGGCTTTATAACTTGACATTTACTTAAAAGATGGACTGAGAGGAATAGGCCATAAATTACTCCATATTTGGGGGCGCTAAATTTAAGAATAATATGCAGAAAGAGTTTTGACACGAGGAAGGAGAAAATTGTGGCAGCATAAAGATTTGATTTTGGTCCTGTCCCCTAGGCCATGGCAGCGTAACCCCACAAGATGTCCATTTGGTGGTTGAAAGGTATTGTCTGAAGCCTCAGAAATAGTCCATCAAGATCTGTTTATTTCTAGGCATGATGGTGCATGCCTAAAATCCCAGCACTCAGGAGACTGAGGCAGGAGGATCTCTGTGAGTTAGAGGTAGCGTGGGTTACATTGAGTTGAAGGTAGCCTGAGCTACGTAGCAAATTCCTGTTTCAAAAACAAAAAACAAACAAAATACCACCCCCCTCCTAAACCGGAGCCTTACAAGATTGAGATTGACTTGGTGCTGAAATTGAACCCTGACAGCAGTTGGCCTACAAGTGTATTTCCTTTGACCTGTACAGTGTGTAGTGGTGGTGGGAGTAATGTTTGTGTATATGAATTGGGGTTCATATTAAAGACCCAGATTTTGCACATAGTACTGCTGTATGGCACCGCTGGATGGCTGTTCTCCAGGATAACGTCAGTTGGAGCTATGTAGCAGCTGCCCATTTTGCTCAGACACGAGCTGTCCAGCCACACACAGGTTTCACCTGACCTTGTTTACTTACATTTCTTTTCTTGCTGCCTTGGGCTTTAGGTGTAAGAGGAGGAAGAGAAGGAGGAAGGAAGTTTTTGGAGAAACCAAACAGCAGTTGAGTTCTAAGTGTCTGGGGATGATTTGAAGTCTTTCTTTGCAGGACCAAGTTAGTTTGGCTAATGAGATGTGACAGTGAAAGGTTTGCTCAGAGCTGAGTCAGCAGTGTCACTGGAGGTATAGGCTGGAAGTGAGTAGCAGGTAGAGCCCTGAAAAGTTAGATCCTTCCAGAAGCTTAGGTGGTAGAATGGTTTCTTAAGAACTGAGTGTTTTAATTAATTTATTTATTTTATTCTTTTTTTTTTTTTTAAGCCAGGGTCTCGCTTTGTAGTTCAGGCTGGCCCTAAACTCACTATGTAGCCCAGGTGAGCCTTGAACTCGTAACAGTTCTCCTTCCTTTGCCTCCTCAGTGCTGGGATTATAGGTGTGAGCCACCACTCTGGTTTATTTTATTCTTTTTTGCATACTGGGATTGAACTGAGGTCCTTGTACTCCCAAGGTGGGCACGGTACCACTTGAGCTAAATCCTCGGCCCTGAGAGTGTTTTGGGAAAATTTAGACCAGCCTGTAAGCTGAGAAGCTGCCACAGAGAAGGGAAAGATTAAAATGAAAGGGTAGAGTCCCTCGTAAGCCTAACTCCCACAGAAGTTCAGAGGGGTAGGGTAGGAAGTCTAAGTGATAAGATGGGCCTTGTAAAGGGTGATGGACTTTTTTTTTCCTCTTAGAGGCAGGAGGACAAGAAATGGGAAGAAATTTGGAGAAGAAAAGTTCGGGGAGGCTTCTGAGTCTCTATCATGTGGCACCAGATGCTCCAGTAACTGTTTAAGTGGTGCTGAAAGGTTGGTCAGGTGGAAGGTGAAGATGAAAGTTCTGTTCTTCCAGTACTGTCCCAGGAAGGGAAAATAAATGCAGTATGTAGTGTGCTGAGCATTGTGCTAGGTGCACAGTATGTACATATGTGTGATCTGTATGTGTCTTCTCCCAACCTGGTTTCTGTCACTGCTTAGATGAGGTCATTGGAGAGTGGACTTCCTCCTTTTTGTTTGGTGTGGATCTCTTCACATTTCCACCTGCACAGGAAGAGTATTTGCCTTTGCCCTGACAAGCCCTTGGGTGAGGTGCTTGCTTCTGCTGTCTGTAGAATGACAGCTCAGTTTCTCTGAGTCAGAACTTGAGCTCAGCCTTACTCTGCTGAAGCCAGAGTGTGCAGAGCGCATCTCACATAGGGGGAAGCAGGCCCTGAGGAGACAAGTGACCGCGGCCTTCCGGCTGCTTCCGAGGCAGAGAGAAGCACCGGTCTGCATCTGCTCTTACAGCACGTGTCCCACCGCGCTGCGTCTGTCAGATGGAGGGTGATTCGGAGATGGTGTGATAGATACTTGGACTTTTGGCTGGTTCAGATTAAATCTGACTTTGTCTTCTATTGACTTGGGGTATGGGTAGCACGTGTTCTCACTTTTTCCCCAAGAGAACTGGTGGCTGGCTAGTTCCAGGGAAACCTACAACCATCCTGTGCCTAGTGATGTCATAGCTGCTTGAACTTGCAGCTGTCCTAATGTTGAATGTAAAGCATTCCTCATATTTGTTGATGCTGTGGTAAACAGACCTACTGCACAGTGATTTGTGTACTGAATAACTTACTGGCCTATGTATTTACTATGCTGTACGTGTGTGTGTGCATGCACACATGTTTTCTTTGTTGGGGATTGAGCCTAGGTTGCGTACCCAGCTATGCTATACTTTTTTTTTTTTGAGACAGGGTCTCGCTTTGTAGTTCAGGCTGGACCTGAGCTCAACCTCCAACTCACATCACAGCAATCCTCCTGCCTCAGCCTCCTGAGTGCTGGGATTACAGGCATGAGCCACCACGCTCGGCACTGTGGTATGTGGTACTGATTGCTGCTGGACATGAGTCTCCACACCCAGTATTGTATGTGGTTACTGGGGATCAAACCTGGGTCCTTGCGCTTGCAAGACAGGCGCTGGAACCACTGAGCTAAATCCCTGGCCCAAACTTAAAGTTGTCCAGATTCTTAACTAGCATGGAATGATTTGAATTGCTTTGAGTCAATGCCACTAGCTCAAACATAATAATAATAATAATAATAATAATAATAATAATAATCAGGCTGAGACTTTCTTCCATTGTGTGCATAGCTGCAAAAACGAGCAGTGGTCAGTTTGTTTTTGTTTGAACTCAGTATTTTCTCTTTCGTTTTTGCATGATGTTCATGGTAACTTCAAGGTAAGTGTACATCTCTGTCATCTATGAGGAGCGTGAGACTCAGAGAAGCCAAGTGGTTGTAAAATCTCAGAGTTCCTCAGGTGCAGCAAAACTGAAATCCAGCATTCTT
The DNA here is from genome assembly GCA_004026965.1 of Petromus typicus. NCBI lineage: Eukaryota > Metazoa > Chordata > Mammalia > Rodentia > Petromuridae > Petromus > Petromus typicus. The sequence continues at coordinate 44,196 of PVIR01003666.1, read as the reverse complement.
TGTCTTGGCCAAACTGAATCATCTACCTGGTTGCTAAGCCTTGCCTGCCTCTTAGACTTTTTCTCTTTAGCTGTCCAAGACTTAATTATACTTTCCCCCCCCGAAATAATTTATAGGTAGATGTTCTTAAGGCAACAGCACTCCCTCTGTTGAAGCAGTTCGGGATTGATGGCGAATCCTTTGAGCTAAAGGTAAGAGTATGAATCTGTAAGAAATTTGTCACCAGCTCATCAGAAGAGCTCGGCGGCTCAGTGTATGAAAGTTTGTGTATCATGTTTGAAGTCACCATTATCGGAAGATCCCCAGGGTCCACGAACCAAACTCAATGGACTTTGATTTTTTGCTCTGTGGCTTTTTTTTAACCCCTAAATTTTTGAGGTACGGTCTCGCTATATAGTTGAGGTTGGCTTTGAACTCATTATGTAGCCCAGGCTGGCCTTAAGCTCATGGCGGTTCTCCAGTCTCCTTCCTCAACCTCTCAATTGCTGGGATTACAGTGTGTGCCACCAACCCCACCTCACCATTATGCACTTTGAGCACAAAGAGACACTTCAGTGATGACAGTAGTAGCCAACAATCATGTTTCCCTTACCTTGTGGTCATTACCTTGTGGAAAGTGTTACTGTAAATGTTTTATACATATCAACAGTTACTTCTTAAAATAGTTCTGTCCAAAGTCATTTAGCTAAGAGATAGTGCAGCGGGATACTAGCCTTACTGCCTCAATCTAAATGTTATACATAAATATGATTTGTGTCCAGGAGCTTCCAACCTGTAGAAATAATTCAAGCATCTCTTTGCTATCGAAAACAATTGTATCAACCCACCGTGGTGACATTGTGTCACTTTAGCATTTCCATTTTTTGAATCATTGTTTTTAAAGAGAGAAAATAACTTTTTTTTGTGCAGGGAGGGCGTAATATACAATTTTGATAGATTAGTTATTTGCATGGGAGAAGAAAGAGGTAGTCCTGATGGTTAAGAAATAGTATCTGCTGTTGAAATCGGATCTACCGATGAACCAGGATGAAAAAATAGATCCTGGTAGTGACATGACCCGCCCAGGCTTATGCAGATGAGAGGCAGAGCCACTTTGATTTGGACATGCTGCCGAGCATGTGTCCTGCTGCAGCTAGCATGAGATGCTGTTGCTTTTGTAGGGATTAGCAAGCCAACTGTGGAAGCTGTCTGTCTTGTGAGGTAAAACCTTCCTGGGCAGGGAGCCAGGGGAATCCTGCTTTGTTGCTTCTGGTTTCATCTCCCTGCTCCTGAAACTGTTCTGTGCAGATTGTCCGACGAGGAATGCCTCCGGGAGGGGGAGGTGAAGTACTTTTCTCGTGTCCTGTCAGGAAGGTTCTGAAGCCCATTCAGCTTACAGACCCCGGAAAAATCAAACGTATCAGAGGGATGGCGTATCCTTTGCATTGAGTTTTGATTTCTTTCTTATTTTCTCGCCCTGTAAGAATGACTTAACAGCTTTACTTCTGCATGAGGTTCTTTATATTTTCGAAGATACTCGTGGGAAGATTTTAGCAATGAATTTTACCTGAGATATGTTTTATCCACCTTGCCATGAGTAGATTGCTCTTTTTTTTTTTTTCCCCAGTTAATACGAAGGAAATGCCTCCTGGGATACTCTCTCTAGGGCTTTGGTTTGGAAGCCGTGAATATCCTGCAGTCCTCCCTCTCTCCCTTCCTCAGAAGAGCCTGTTACCCAATGAAGGAAACAAACTGTGCAAACATAGAGTACTGCTCTAAAGTGTAAAGCAATACAGGAGTTAGTGCAGATGGCGGGGGGAGCCGAGAGTAGGGATTGCCAATTTTATCTGGAGGATTTAGAAGGACCGAGGTAATAATGAACTCTACTATTTAATTCTTACTTTATTTTGATAATCACTTTATGTATTTACTTAAATCCTATTTTATAGATGGAGAAATTGAGGCTTGAGAAGCCTAAGGAATTTGTTTATAATGTCATGAGATAATAATGGCAGAGCTGGGGTTTAAGCCCTGTCAGTCTGACTCTGGAGCCCAGGCTTTTAGCCTCTGTTTTTTCGTGTAGAAAGGGAAGAACATGAGAATGGAGCTTGTGAAGCACCAGAGCAGGAGAAGAAGGCTGCTTCCGGCTGGGCGGCGGTTCTGTGCAGGAGGAATGCTTGCTGTGGTCCTATGCAGCGGGGTGGGATTCAGGTGGGCTCAGTAGCATTTCATGGTGAAGACAGGCAGAGTCAGTGAAGAGCAGAAGGTTATGCTGACGAGTTGGCATTTATTCCACACTCAGTAATTTTCAACTGGAGACTGAATTTGTGTATTCTGAATATACCTTTAGAGGTAGTGTAGACACTTCTGGGGTATGTGCAAATTTGGAAACTATGTGTTCAAAATCAACACCTAATGGCAAAGATAACAGAGAGGCAAAGGCAACAGAATTATTGTGTCCAAAGGAGAGACAGGAAGAGCAGTGGTCCGAGGACAGGTGAGAACTGCTAGTGTGACAGGTTCTAGAGACAGAACGGGTGGGCCAGGGTTCATCTGATCTGTGAAAGGAATAGGGAGTTGTTGAGAGTGATTTTGATGTTTCTTGCTAAGAACCTGGCTAGAGATGTTTGCTCCGACAATAGCTATAAAAGTTTGGGCTAGGAGGGGAAAGAAGTGAAGACAGGATCAGTTTTATGTGTGTCTAATTTGAGGGTCCTTTAGTATGGCTATATGGTGATATATTTAGAAAAGTACTTGATCGCAGGGTCAAGGTGAGGGCTAGAAATGGATGATCTGTGGTCAGCTTCTGTGTAGAATGCAAAGAGAAGAGTGTGGAACCCTGAGAGATTACCAAAACTTGAAAGCAAAAGCACACTTAAGGAGGAGAAAGAAAAAAACACAACTCCTCGGGAGCCAAGGCCAGCACCTTCCAAGGCCCTGAGAAGTTAGCACCAACTAGGTGTATTGTATACAGGAGCAGGAAACTGCTAAGGAGTTCTATTTAGGGTTTCAGATATTGAAAGTGGTAAAATTGTAGGTGCTGACAAGAGACTTCAGGGGACAGGGATTCGAGGCCTTGGACCTGGACTAACATGACTTCTCTGGTGGGCATGTGACTGGAGGTGTAGGGCAGAATACTTACTTCTCCTGCGTGAGGTGGCTGCTTAAACTCCAATTTGCATTTTTCAGGAGATTGTATAAGGAAATAACATGGCATGGATTTTGACTGTGCAGAGGCTTTGATTAAGCTTTAGCCGTGAGTGGTGAAGGATGTAGAGTAGATACACAGCCTTGAGGTGGAGGCCATGGTTGTTGAGAAGAAAGATCAAACTTGTGGTGCTGCCTGACGTTCTTTTTAAGAATCCTCAAGAACAGGTTATATAACAAAACACCCCTAGACTATGGTCCATTTTCTATAGGGCTGTCCTGGGGCCAAGAGCCAAGCCTTGCATGTATGAGGAAGAGGTAGGCAGGCTGAGGAGAATGGTTCCTGTCCTGAGAATCTCTGCTTGATGCGTTAGCCCAGGTGACTTCTGAAAGCGATGTGGAGGACCTGGAACGTGGTTAAGGAGATTAGAAAGAAATGGAAATACGGTGTGGCTAGCTATGTTTTTTAACCAAGTGTATCTTCTGATATATATTCTTTCTTCTGATGCATGGCAGGCATTTACAGATTAGTCTCCTTAATAAGCACATTGTATTTCACTATATAAAGAACTAAAAAAAAAAAACCCTGTTCATCGCATTTTAGTTGTTTTTCATATACAAAATCCTGTATGCTTTAAGGATTATTTCTGGGTTTTTGAATTTTTTTTTTTTTTTTTTTTTCCTGAGAAAAGGTCTTAATGTATTGTTCAGGCTGGCCTTGAACTCATTGTGGAGTCTAGGCTGTCCTGGAAGTAATGGGGATCCTCCTGCCTCTGCCTCCGAGGTGTTAGAATTACAAGCATGTACCATTGAGCCCAACCATTTCAGGTTTTTGTTGTTCTCATTTGAGATGTGTTTCCTTAGTGCTCTTTTATGGCAGTGAACTCTGCTGGATCTATTCTCCATAGTTTGGTTCTGTTGTAACGATACTGGCTTCACAGAGGCCATCACACTGGGGAGCCCCTGTGTTTCCTCCACTGTGTCTACAGAAACCTCACGCGTAGTCCTGTGATGGTGGTTCTGGAATGGGAAACCTCCAGGGTTTTGTGGAGGAGAGTGTCAAAAAAACCCCAGAAGGGCTCTGGTCTCTGGCCCCATGGGGTCACTTGGTTCCTGTCTAGCTTCTCTTGCAAGTATCCCATGAAACTTGCCTGCACAAAATCGAGCCAGGAAGGCTCATGGAGGCCTCATATCCTTCCCCTGTCTGAGGTGGAAATGGACACCAAACCACCCTGTGCCTCCCTTCTGAGTAGCAGAGCTTCCTGTCCACTCCATGGAGAGGTGAACATAGCGTCTTGCTCACATTCCTGTTTCAAGATCCAAATGTTCCTGCTGCTAGTCCGAAGAGCTGCCTACTTAATAAACAGTCAGAGGAATGTGGGTTTGAGTGATCACCTTCTTTGCCAGTTTTGGAGGCTGAGGGTGAAAAAAAGAGATGTTTTTGGAAAAAATTTTAGCTTTGTGGTTTTTTAGTTGTAAGACTGGTTGACTGTTGAACTGAGGTTGGTGGGGTGTTTTCCCCATTGGAGACTCTAGCAGACTGAGCCTCCCCAGCCCCGCCCCAGTTCGCCTTTCCACTGGCATTCTGCAGAATGATGACTGATGGGCTGCGGCCTGGAGGGAGCTGATGTTGGTTTCTGCCAGCAGCTGTGACTGGGAGTAAGTTACCTTTTATTGAATGCCACCCACTCTGGTTCTCCTTGCCGCCCGACGTGGCACAAGAGAGAAAGGACAATGTTTTGTTTATGATGCTGTTGCAGAGCTTACGGTGTGGTATGTAAGGGTTGTTGAAGAAGCCGGGATAGAGACTAGGTGGAGAGAATGAGTTTCTTTACTTGACTGTAGGGAAAGCTCTGTCTGCCTGTCTCTCTCTCCTTCCTCTTCGTTCTTCTCCCTCCCACCTTCTCCTTCTCCCCTTCTCTCTTTCATACCCTCCTGGTTTTTATCATCTCTGGAAGGGTGAGAGAAAGATGTTTTCCGGAAGTTAGATCAGTAATCTTGAACTAGAATTTATGACCTTTGCCACAAGGTTGTTGTGAATATAAAACAAAGGGATAATGCGTGAAAAGAACTTCGGGAGCTGTGACCGCTGTGGGGTTGTGCTATTCTTCTGAGGAGAGTGGGTAGGCTCAGGCCTCAGACGGACTGCACCCACTGGGTCCAAAGGCTATGAGACTCGGGACTGTTTGTTTAAAATGTCTGTGCTCAGAGGTATGTTCTGGACAGAAGAGGTGGTGATGTAACTGGGCTCGTGTGTGTATTGAAAAATTCCTCTTTGCTCTTTCCTCATTTCAGATTTGTCCTTTGAGTTGTTAAATATTTGTAAGTTTCTGAGTACAAAAGTAGCATATTGGAGAGTTGTGAGGGATATGGAAGAAAAGCCCTTGCTTTTAGGGGTGTGTGGTCTCCTCGAAGAGCAAGATGTGTGCATGTGAAAGCCAATACTACGTGGTAAGTTCAAGTGGAGCGTACAGTTGCATGCCGACTGGAGGCTTGCAGGTGAGAGGGGGAACTCCGGCTGGAAGAATGGGAGAAGGCAGTTGAGGTTGAAGAAGTAAGACAGTTTGAATGTGTGGAGGGAGCAGTAGGCTGGGTGGAGGATGATCACACTGAGCAGGCTGGAGGAGTAAAATGGGATCCGAAGGTTAGGAGGCATCAGAATATTCAGCATGAAGGAGACTGTGCTGTTAGTGAAGTGCTTGGGTGGGTCAAAGAGGAGAGCGAGGTGCCAGCTCAAGTTCCTTGTGCATAATTTGTTTCTGTAGCTCTCGAGAAAATTAAATATGTCTTTGGCAGCAACTCCTTAGCAGGTGGGCTGAATGGACGGATCACACACCTTGCTTTGTCTCTTGGACTTGCTACATGGATTTGTACCAAGGTGGTAGGGAGATTACATGCAATTTTTTCATTTCTTCAGTCCTGCATATAAACTCTTGACCATACACTGCACATTGAAAGTGCTAAATATTTAAATTAATGTGTAGGATTGGGAAGAATCATTCTCTGTTATAAAGTATAATTTTAGGTAATAGTTTCTACATACACAAGCTGTACACTTTTCATTTATGTTACTAATATCTTCCCTGTTTTGGAGGGAACCCTGTTGTAGAAGTGCTAGTTCTCTTTTTTTTATTTTTTGAGACAGGATCTCGCTTTGTAGTTCAGGCTGGCCCTGAGCTCACTGTGTAGCCCAGGCGAGCCTAGAACTCACAGCAATCCTCCTGCCTCTGCCTTGTGAGTGCTGGGATTACAAGCATGGGACACCGTGCCAGCACTGTGGCATGTGGTACTGATTGCTGGTGGCTGTGAGTCATCACACCCAGCATTGTGGTATGTGGTTATAAGAGATCGAACTCGGGACCTTGTGCTTGCAAGGCAGGCGCCGGAGTCACTGAGCTAAATTCCCAGCCCTAGTTATCAGTATTTTTGATAATTATAATAGCGGGTAAAGGAGGTATCATACATAATACGTACATAATAGAAAAGATGCATTGTAAGTTTGTTAAGACCTTTGTCAACAGCAGCCATCCTGCTGTCACTAAAACTTTGTTTCCTCATCAGCATCCCAGAAGATGGATTGGTACTGGCCCAGGTCTCCCACAGTGTGGAGTGTGTTCTGTTCTTACTTTCTTAAGGGACACTTGTGGACAGAGCATAGAGAAATGTGCTCTAGGTGTGGTACTTAAAAGAAGCCTAGGGTTGAGGTTGTAGTAGGTCAGTGGTAGACACCTTGCCTTGAATGAGTGAAGTTCTGGGTTTGAGTCCTATTCCATAGGGAATACAAAAATGAAGAAAAAAGAGGGAGCCGCAGAGAACCAGATAGGTTTACTCCTTCAAGAACTGGGTCAGTTCTGGAGAGTAGTGTGATCGTAGGAAGTCAGAGTCGAGGAACTCTGGATATTTTCCATTCTCTGATTTCTAGTTTTTTCATCATGATCATTTAGGCCTTTAGCAGTAAGAATGAAAAGTTAGGTTGTGGTACCAACAGGTGATTACTTAAATACAGTTGGAAAACAATGGGATCAGAAGCTGCAGCTTGTTACTACGATTCCAGAGATACTTGCCAGCATCAGCAGTGACTTTCCTTCACCCTGAAGTCTAAGTCGCATGACATCCTTAACTCCAGCTTGCAGGTACTCCGTGCGTGTGTCACCGCAGATGGCAAACCGGATTGTGGATTCTGCAAGGAGCGTTCTTAACAAGTTCATACCCGACATCTATATTTACACAGACCACATGAAGGGAGTCAACTCTGGCAAGTACGTGATGCATTTTGAAATGTTCTTCTGCAGTTGCTTGAGCCTTTTTCACCTGCTGTCCTGACGCTGAAACTGCCAGCGTGGAGGCTGGGCTGCAGAGGAAGAGTGATTTCAGATTCATGTCCTTCTGACCTGCTGCTCTTGTCACTAACAGGCATTTTGTGAGTGCCTGTCACATGGGGAGTAGCTCAGTTGCTGGTGCCAAAGGGCTGATGATCCAGTACTTCACGTTGGTAAATTTAAACCTATTTAATAATAAACAGTACCTCAAGCTTTAAATGCCATCTGTACCCTGTTCCAGCAAAAAGTTAAAGTGGACAGAAGAATTCCATTCTGAGAAAACATAATGGGGAAAAATCCTTTACTGTCTAACTACGAATCCCCGGTAACCACATGCAATACTGGGCATGGAGACTCATGCCCACCAGCAATCAGCACCACATACCACAGTGCCGGGCGTGGTGGCTCATATCTGTCATCCCAGCACTCAGGAGGCAGAGTCAGGAGGATTGCTGTGATGTGAGTTTGAGGCTGAGCCCAGAGCCAGCCTGAACTACAAAGTGAGACCCTGTCTCCAAAAAAAAAAAAAAACCCAAAACATATGTGTAAGCTCTTAATGCAGTACCTCACATGTCATACGTGCTACTGCATGATACCCTAATGCTGACTTTTCCTTTCCTCTCCCATTGTGGCTAGAGGTGTGGAATATGTGAGCCATCAGCTCTTTCCAGAAAGGTGATCACAGTCTGGAGCACGATAGGCAACTGTAGAGGCTGTCTAAATGCCCCGATCTTGATCCCTTCTGTATCTGGTCTAAGCTTTGCTAAAGAGCAAGGAATAATGAAGTAGAGCAGTCTTGAAGTCCACACTGCCTGCTGTTAGCTATAACGTGGCTTTTTTTTTTTTTTAAGACAGGGTCTCACTTTTGTAGTTCAGGCTGAGCTCATCCTTGAACTCGTTAGAAATCCTCCTGCCTGTGCCTCCCAAGTACTGGGATTACATGCAAGAACTAACACACCTGGCACTGTGGTATGTGGCTCTGATTGCTGGTGTGCTTGAGTTTCCACACCCAGCATTGTTGTATGTGGTGACTGGGGGTCAAACCCAGACCCTTGAACTTGCAAGGCTAGTGCCAGAACCACTGAGCTAAATCCTTGCCCCAGGTGGCTTTTTAATAGTGCCACTGACTCAGTGAACTATAATGCATCATCAGGCTCCCTACTTGCTAATGGTGAGTAGAAGAAGCCTTACCTATGAATCAGGGTGTGGGTGTGGAGTTTTGTGTGTCATCAACTCCAACCTTCATTTGAAAAATTAACATACAAAAAAGAAGTATAATAGGTGTTTAGTTTTTTTTTTTTTTTTTTGAGACAGGGTCTCGCTTTGTGGTTCAGGCTGGCCCTGAGCTCAGCCTCAGACTCACATCACAGCAATCCTCCTGCCTCTGCCTCCCGATTGCTGGGATTACAGGCATGAGCCACCACACCTGGCACTGTGGTGTGTGATACTGGTTGCTGCTGGGTGTGAGTCTCTACATCCAGTATTGTTATGTGGTTACCGGGGATCAAACCCGGGCCCTTGCGCTTGCAAGACAGGCACCGGAACCACTGAGCTAAATCCCTGGCCCGGTGTTTAGTTTTTTAAATCTCAGGATGAAAATGTTAGATTTTTCTTTTCTGTTGAAAAATTTGTCATAGATGGATAGGTATTTTCCTCTTGATTCAGTGCAGAATGCGTATGACCTAAGCTTGTTCAGATGTAGGAGAGCAACAGTATACATGTTATAGCTGGAGCTTAGAATCCTGGGGGGGGGGTGTCAGTTCTTGGTAATTTTTATTAGCATGTGACTTGCATGCACATCAAACTGTGTAGTCCATTTAGACTCTCATGGTAATTAAAACAAAAATCTAGTCCTTTACCTGTTAGAGAGCTGTGATGAGGTCACCTAGTGAGAGGCTGCTTTGTCACTGTGACACAAAATAGGCTTGATAAGGCATATACACAAATGGGGGGAACTGCAGTAATGTACACAGCGGTCAGTGTGTGTTCTGTGTTTTCTCCAAAGTTCTCAATATGATAGTGAGTACAATTCTGACTCAGTACAAAATTCACTGTAATGACACATACGCACCACAAAGAAGATAGGTGGATGACACACCCTAGAAATGCAGGTAAAGGGTTGAAGCAGTGGTGGTGACCTGTCTTCAGCCCCACCCCACCTGGCCCTGTTTTCTGTTCTTCATGTTTTTGTGCCACTGCTTCTGTCTCTAAGCTGCATGTCCTCACCTTCCTTCTGGTCAGATGATGTAATGGGAATTTGAGGTTTCACTAGAATTTTTTTTTTTTTTTTTTTCCAAGACAGGGTCTTACTTTGTAGTTCAGGCTGGTCCTGAACTGAGCAATCCTTTTGTCTCTGCCTCTTGAATGCTAGCATTACAGGAATGAGCGACTACGCTGGGCACTGTGCTATGTGGTACTGATTGCTGGTGGGTGTGAGTCACTATGCATGCCTAACATTGTTGGATGTGGTTACCAGGGATCGAACCTTGGCCCTTGAACTTGGAAGGCAGGCACCCGAACCACTGAGCTAAATTCCTGGCTCCTCACTAGAATTTTCCATGATTCCTAGAGGAGGGTGCCATTTGATTGTTATCCATGATTCCCAAAGCCCTTACGCCTTTACCTGAGTGTGAAACTTGCTGCATTCTCTTGCCTTGGCAGGTGCTACTAACCCTTGATTAAATAGACAATTGAATTTTTCTAAAGAACTTGAGGATTGACCAACATAGTTCTTCCATATACTAAACTCATATTATGTATTTAAAATATTAATTGTAGGGCCGGGGAGTTCACTCAGTGGTTCTGGCGCCTGTCTTGCAAGCACAAGGACCCGGGTTCGATCCCCGGTAACCACATACCATACTGGACATGGAGACTCACGCCCAGCACCAACCAGTACCACATACCACAATGCCAGGTGTGGCGGCTCATGCCTGTAATCCCAGCACTCGGGAGGCAGAGGCAGGAGGATTGCTGTGATGTGAGTTGGAAGCTGAGCTCAGGGCCAGCCTGAACTACAAAGCGAGACCCTGTCTCAAAAAACCTTAAAAAAATAAAGATAAAATAAAATAAAATATTAATTGTACATAAGCATTCCAAGGTAATATTTCAGCTCATCTCTTAATGAATGTGCAGAATATGTTTTATGAACAGTGGTGAACAGTGTTAAAGGAAGCAGGTCTGTGTTGTAAGTGCATGAGGATGTGCTGCTGGGAAAGCTGCTGCAATTGGTCCCACATTTGCTTCCGAGGTGTTGGGCAAAGCAGATTTGAGGAATTTTGGGATTTGGTACATCTTGAAATAGGGTGGAGGAAAGGGTTCTTCTTTTGATTGTTCATGGACTAATACTGTTTGATGGTTAAAGTGGTTGTTATAGGTTCTAAGAGGGCGGGAACTGGGGTTGCCAAGGCTATTGCCTGAGATTCCGGGCTGTGGAAGCCTCCCCTCGAATGCTTGTTGGGTACTTGAGTGATGAGTCACCTGGAGTCCTGGACAAGAAGAGTGACTGGTTCTGGCTGTTGGGTGGTAGAAACCATCTTGGAGAGAGATTATAGAACCAGCTCACTAATGTACTTAATTGAATTCTGAGTTCAGAGCTTCCCCTTGGGGCAAAAATATAAGTGTCTCTTACCTGGCCCCTTTCTGGATGGGGTCATAATTTACACTGGGGTGTTTCTCAAGTAAAGTTTTAACCAGGTGGTCTCCAGGCCCCTTACACCTCGTGGATTACTTGTGACTGAGGGCAGCATCAGTGGCTTTGGAGCCTTAAGACTTGCATTTGGAAAGCATCTCAAGCACTTTCTAATTGTGTGGATTTGGTTCTGGTAAGTTAGTTTTGACATTTCCTCATTTGTAAAATGAAGACAGTAATAGCTCTTCTGCATGGTTGTCATTTCGTAAGTATTATTTGCAAAGCCCCCATAATTGGCAGAGAGTAGGCACTCAGAATATCTGCAGCCCTGTTAACATTTCCATATGCTGCTGGCTGTGGTAAACTCTTGGAGTAGGAGAGAAGGGAGCGGGTGAGGGAACGAGGACCAGTAGGGAAGCAGTCAGTGCACCTGGCACCTCTTGGTTCTACCTCGTGTGCCCTCAGTAGGTCGTCGGTACTTGTAGTGTGGCCTAGCAGTTACGGTCATAAGTGAGGCTTAAGGGAACCAGAAAGAGGTCTCCACGTGCCATCCAGAAGAGGTCTGTCTTCTCTTACTATTTGTTGGTGCATGTGCCTTTACCTGCTCAGCGTCTCTTCTTGAATCTCCAGGTCTCCAGGCTTTGGGTTGTCACTGGTTGCTGAGACCACTAATGGCACCTTCCTCAGTGCTGAACTGGCCTCCAACCCTCAGGGCCAGGGAACAGCTGTGCTTCCAGAGGACCTTGGCAGGAACTGTGCCAGGCTGCTGCTTGAGGAGATACACAGGGTACGTATGTCCTCAGCCTCTGTGGGTGCCCAGAGAGGCACAACCGGGAGAAAGTTTGGTGCTCTTCACTCTGATTCTTCTTCAAGGGTGTAAGCCAAGAAGGTGACCAGCATGTGTATATGCTTTAAACAGTTCAGCCTTATCTAGTTTAATGGGTTAGTTGAACTAGAGAATAAGCAGAAATCCAGCTCCACTGAGTTGGGACCCAGAGCAGGTATGGGGGCAGAGGGTAAATCTGTAACAGAAGCCTTAAAGAGAATGAAGGCTAACAAAACATAAAGCAGAGGGGATGGTGGTGAAAGGTGAGTACCATGTCATCCTGACCAAGTAGGACGCCATTGCTCAGGGCTGCCAGGTGTTGGCTGTCACACAGGAGTGGGGAATTGTTGCTTTCTGATTTTTTAAGAGAAACTCAAAGTCTGTATTTGTGTGTGGCAGTTGATTCAGATATAACAGTACCAGCAGGCTATATTTTGCAGAATATTCTAGAGCATACAAGACTGCCTAGGGAAGGTTAGCCTCTGTCACAGTGTGATGGGGGCTTTGGGAAGTGTAAGAATCTGGGCCCTGAGACCGAGCAGTGCCGGGTTTACCAGCATGCTTCTGCAGCTCAGATCAACCTGCCTGCTTGTGACCGTAGCCTTTCTCTGTCAGCCCATTCATATACGATGCATGCTTGTATTGCTTCCCTAAAATAGGAGAGCTGATGGAAGTAGGGAAGTAAGTAATGAGGGACAGGAAGATGATGGCAGGAGGAATAGAATTCAGTTACTTGAAGATACATCCTCTAAGATCCCACCTACTGGGTTAGAGGAGGCCACAAACCTGGCTTCAGTATTTCGGTTAGTTGGCTGGGGAGTTAGCTCAGTGGTTCTGGCGCCTGTCTTGCAACCGCAAGGGCCCAGGTTCGATTCCCGGTAACCACATAACAATACTGGGTGTGGAGACTCACCCCAGCAGCAACCAGTACCACATACCACAGTGCCAGGTGTGGTGACTCACGCCTGTAATCCCAGCACTCGGGAGGCAGAGGCAGGAGGATTGCTGTGATGTGAGTTGGAGGCTGAGCTCGGGGCCAGCCTGAACCATAAAGTGAGACCTTGTCTCAAAAAAACCTAAAAAAAAAAATTCGGTTAGTCTGTTTTAAAAAAAAATTCTGTTTTTCAGTACTAGGAATTGAACCCAAGGCCTCTGCACTGACCTACATCCCTGGTCCTTTTTAAAATTTTGAGATAGGGTTTCATTAACTTGCCCCCGCTGGTTCAAATCTGTGAACTTCCTCCCTTAGCTTCCCAGAGTGCTGTATTACCAGTAGGTGCTTCCAAGCCTCCTCCTGTGTTGCCTTGGTTTTGCATCGGGAAGGTGAGACCTTTTCTTACATGTGCGGGTCCAGTTGGGCTCTGAGGGCACCCCGCTCTGCTCTGTGGGTGCCAGGCTTCCTACTCTTCAGCTGACCACTAGTGAGAGCTGTACTCTGGCTTGCTTGTTCTACATCTGAGGATCTTTTCTATATCTGTATGTTCATCTATGTGTTTCATCTTGGCTCTTCCTAGTCATCTCTTTATCTCCAAGGGAGTTTTGTCCTATTTGAAGTAACAGAAAGTCATATCTGAGTCCAGTGAATAAAATAAACTAAGTGGGTTCTCTGGCAGTTTTGTTTTTCTGTAATCCTTCCTTTTGCTGTTGGTTGAGTTTGTCAGTTCCTGTGGGAGGAGGAGCCTGGATCATGCGTGTTACTCAGAAGACAGCTTGCAGGCATAGTCTGCTCCCCAGGTCCTGGTCAGCATTCCTGAAAATGTCTCCTTTGGAACGTGATACAAGTGAGAATGAACTGTTTCAACATTAATGAAAATTAAGTGTTCCAAATGGCTACCTTTTAATGTCCATTTTCTTAAAAATGGAAGACAAAGTACCTACTGATGTCCCCTCAAGGGATCGACTCCAGCCTCTCCTCTCACCTCACAGCTGGGAATTGGTCGAGGAAAGAAGTGAAATCCTCAAGTTGGAAGTGTTCTGTCATGAATTTTGCATAAAGTTTGCCATAGATGTTTTGGTGCTAAATTAGTTCTTTTTTTTTGAGACAGAGTTTCACTTTATAGTTCAGGCTGGTTCTGAACTCAGCCTTGAGCTCCGCAATCCTGCCTCTGCCTCCCCAGTGCTGGGATTACAGGGGTGAGCCACCACACCCAGCCTGTGGTATGTGGTTCTGATTGCTGGTGGGTGTGAGTCTCCACACCTGGCATTGTTGTATGTGGTTGCCAGAATTGAACCCAGGCCCTTGAACTTGCAAGGCAGGGGCCAGAACCACTGAGCTAAATCGTAGGCCCAATTAGTTCATTTTTTTTATGCTGAGTGGTGAGGAGGAGATATAATTAGAAGTTTGTATACTTGATGAGATATGTGCTGTACTAGTTAGTTCATGAGGTCTTTCACCTGCACATTGTGAGGGGAAGAAAAGATGTGTGTGATGTTTGTGGGAGCTCAGGGAGACTCACTGTGAACTTGTGCAGGTTTGCTTTTCCTGGTCCGAGGGTGGCTGGTGGGCTTCTGTCCCTTTCTAGAAGGTCTTGGAAGAACTGAGAGCACCACATCACAGATCAGTAGAGTGGGATCCTGTGGATGCCGCTGGAGTTTGGGTTTTATATCCCACTAAATAGCAGAGTATTAGTCTTGGGGTGAAAGCACAGCTCCCCCAGCACACAAGTGGAAAAACACGCAGTCTGGATCATGGTATTATTTTCTTTTCCTTACTTGAGCTTTTCATTAGTGATTTTATTATTCCTGGGTCAAATTTGTGTTGTTTTTGTTGTTAAGAAAACTTCCTTTCTGTGTCTGTGATCTTTAATTATTGGAAGGATGAGCGATTTCTTGCCTTTTGAACAGTTCTTTATGGATCTGTGATGCAACATGATTAGAACGAACAATGAAACCCCATGCACGTGCTATTTATTTCTACTGAACTTTAACGGCTTTGACTGAACTCCTCCTATTCACCAGTTACCAAGTTTTCTTAATTCTGTATCAGGCTTCTTGGAACTGCAACTTTCTTTGCCTTTTTTTCCTGCCCTACCCACTGCCTCCTTTCCTGCTTGGTACACCTGACCCACATTCACATCCTGTTCCAGTCAGACCAGAGTTACAAACTGACTCTCTTCTCTGCCACAGGGGAAGTCCTTCCCATGTCCTTTCCAGCATCCTCTGCGTCTCCGTCTCCCTGTACACTCTAGTCTGGTCTCTTTACTCTTCTGTGCAGAAGCCCGACTGGCTCTTCACTTTCCTGAGATAAAAGTGAGAACTCCTGCCTCAGGCTGGCTGGCCACTCTCTTCAGCTGTGCATGGCTCTAGTCTGCCACACTGGCCCTACCTCATTACCTCTCCCCTTTGGCTGCTTTCCTTGCTCCCTAAAGCCTGGTCATTTTTCCAAGGGCAAGTCTGTCTCTGCTTCCTTAAAGCAGCCTCCCAGTAATGTCATTAGTGACACCCTTCACCTGTGCCTCAGCGTCTTGTGGTCTCTGCCCCTCCCCTTTCAGTGTTCTGTACATGTGTAAGACACATTCATCACATTCAAATACTAGTGTATTAGCGTTAAGAGCGGTGCAATAACAGTATATGATAGGAAGCACTCTGAAGAGGATTTTAGGGAATCTTCTGAAGGGGAACAATTTGTTTTCTTGATCAAGTCTCCTGTTGTTTTGTTTTTTGTTTTTTGAGACATGGTCTCACTTTGTAATTCAGGCTGTCGGTGAACTCAGCCTTGAATTCACAGCAATCCTCCTGCCTCTGCCTCCTGAGTGCTGGGATTACAGGCATGAGCTACCATGCCCGGCACTGTGGTTTGTGGTGCTGATTGCTAGTGGGTGTGAGTCTCCATGCCCGGCATTGCATGTGGTTACTGTGGATCGAACCCAGGTCCTTACACTTACAGGTGCCAGAACCACTGAGCTAAATCCCTGGCCCAAGTCTCCTGTTTTTCATTGGAAAAGAAACTTTTGTCCTAAATTTCACTGAGGTCAACATTTTTCATTCTTTGTTAAAATTCAGGTAATTTAGGAAGACCAATAGATTTTCATCAAGGCTTTTTTTCCCTGTCCTTGTTAGAGCTACTAAATGAAGTCTGACAGCTGGAAAATAAGTGTTTGCATGTGACAGTTGATTTGTTTCCTAATCTACATGCATTAATAAGAAAAGTTTTTCCTCATAAACAGCTCCAGCAGTTCTGTTCAGAGTCCCGCTCAGCAGGTTCTGTAAGCAGGAACTGGAGTTTTCATTGTGTCTTGTACAGAGTAGTGGAAATTCCAGGCTGTCTTGCTCATGCAGTGTATAATGTGAATTTAAATTGTTGAAAGGGAAGTTATCAAAGAAAGAGTAATTGGAAACAAAGACATTTTAGAGTCACAAACTTAATCTCCAGTAGTGGATAGATTCAGATCAACTGAAATGACTGAGAAAATAAAGTGAAAGAAGAAAAACAACCAAAACCAGTATGCCTCAGGAGAAAGTTTTTGAAGAGATTTCTATTCTGTTTATTGATTTGAAGAAAAAAGAAGGAAAAGTTTCAGAAATAATGGATAAATCATAAGCATGGAAGGACCTGACTATAACAGCGTTCCAATTTTAAGGCACACAGGAAGGAGTGAAGAAGAGAGGATAAGAGCATCGTGAGCAATTTCTGAGAGTACTGGATGGGTACAGGAGGGTGTGGTCCTGGAAAGAACGTAAATGTTTTAAAGATAAAAAGCCTTTGGGCCAGGTAGTGTTTTCCAGAGACTAATGGAAGTAAACACCATTCACCTATCTCCTAAAATCCATCTACTAGAAGCCATTATGCTTTTTTTATTTTTTTTTTTGCTTATACTCAATAAAATGTTCCATTTCTACTCCAATCTCTAAGGAAAGTCTTATTTTGTACTAGATTCTCTTTAGGAAATTTGAATGTTCATTTTGATATCTCAGTTACTGTAACTGTTAAGTTTGCATTTAACCTCCTTAAGTTAGTTGATAGAATTACTTTGACAAAACAGTGTTCTGAATATGTCTCTGGTCCCCTCTCCCTCTCCTCTGTCGTGGTTCCAATCCTGGTGTGTACAGTAATTAATCATTAAAGTGTTTGTATTTACAGGGTGGATGTGTAGACTCAACCAACCAAAGTCTGGCCCTGCTGCTCATGACCCTTGGACAGCAGGACGTTTCCAAAGTTCTGTTAGGACCAATCTCTCCTTATACGTAAGTTGTTTTCTTCCAGCCTCATCACTCTGTCCAGTTTAGTTTTGTAATTGCACAAAATGACAAATATGCATAACCTGTCCCCTGAACACCTGCTTGTATTGATCCTTAAGTGAGCAAGCAGATGTCACTGTTAACCTGAAATGTATGTTCATACTTTGTCTTCCTTTCTTTCCTCATTCCCTACTGTGTAATTAAACTTGCATGATATATATCGAGCATTTCTTTTCTTGGTGCTTTAGATATATCTCTGTTTTTGTGGTAAACTTCTGTGACTTGAATTTTGCCTTTCTTTTATTTTGAGACAGGATCTCGCTTTGTAGTTCAGACTGGCCCTGAGCTCAGCCTCAAACTCACATCAGCAATCTTCCATCCTCTGCCTCCCGAGTGCTGGGATTACAGGCGTGAGCCACCACACCTGGCACTGTGGTATGTGGTGCTGATTGCTGCTGGGCATGAGTCTCCACACTCAGTATTGTTATGTCGTTAACCGGGGATTGCACTTGCAAGACAGGCGCCGGAACCACTAAGCCAAATCCCTGGGTCCCTTGCCCTTCATTTTTTAAATCCTTCTTTTCCATAGCAGTCTCAGTTGTTGTGGCAAGTGGGCCTTCTCATAGAGTTTGCAAAGCTGGTAGCTGGGACCACCCTGATTCCCATTGGCTTTTTCCAAGGTGATGAGAGTATTAGCTCCCTGAAAGGGTGAAGAAAGGCAAAGTTTATAGGAACTCTGCTAGAGTAGTTGGGAAATTGTGGAGGTAAGTTTGGTTTTTGTTTTTTTTTTTTTTAAGTAGAAATTGATTGCTAATGTGTAAAAGCAAAGCAAGCATTCTCTAGAGCAGCCAGTCAGACTTGTGAAGAACACAGTGTAAAGAAGAGTAAAACAGACAGCAGAGTGAAAGAAGATTCCTCAGGAGTAATACACGAGATTGGTGCAAACACTCTGCTGGAGTGCTGGCACAGCCTGCGGGTGCACATGCCTTCATAGACTTAGAAATGGTTATGTGGCCATCCATGGCACTAAGCTGGGAGGGAGGGGCGCTCAGCTAGACACGAGACTGAACTGTCCTTTTTCGGTTATCATGGTACCGATGCTGTATGTCTGAAAGGTACAGTACTGTGATAACTGAAGAATGGTGGCGCCATCACGTTGAGAAAGAAAGGCGGGGTACACATTCTAGATGCTGAATGTGATCATAATGTATATACAAAATGTACCAATAACATCAGTTTTTAAAAAACTTGGGAAAAAGAAAAAGTGGTGAGGACCACAGCGAGGCCTACATCAGTGAATCATGGTTTTTAAGGTGTGAAAACTTGGAGTTTGAAGAGGGATTTTTTTTGGAGGCTTTTTTTATATTTTATTTTGTTTTTCGAGAAGTTCATGGAACAGAAAAATGGAGGAGGACTGTTAGCAGTGGGGGAAGACAGATAAGCACGGAACTGGTGAGCAGCACATTATCTCCTGATAACACATGTAAAGTATTTCGCAGGACAGGAAACCTAAAATTGAGTAATCCTTAGTGACCTTCTAATATCAGTGGTCAACACTGCCAAAATAGACTTGGTGAAGTATTTGGAGAGAGGGCGAGGACAGGGAGTACAGCAGCCTAAGGGCAGAGATTCTCTTCTCATAGAGTTTGCAAAGCTGGTAGCTGGGACCACCCTGATTCCCATTGGCTTTTTAGCCTGTGTCATTGCTACTGCAATCACAAGCTCTGCTTCAGGGCCGCAGAAATCCTTAGGGCTCACTCAGCAAGAGTTGTCTCGAAAGTGTGTGCTTAGTCCTGGGACATGGGCTTTGGCAGGACACCATGTGAAGATGGAATATGCATCTATTTATTTATTTAGTAGTTCAGGCTGGCCCTGAGCTGAGCCTTGAACTCACAGCAATCCTTCTGCCTCTGCCTCGCCAGTGCTGGGATTACAGGCGTGAGCCACCACACCCTGTGGTATATCGTACTGGCTGCTGCTGGGCATGACTCTCCACACCTAGTATTGTATGTGGTTACCGGGGGATTGAACCTGGGCCCTGGCGCTTGCAAGACAGGAACCAGTGAGCTAAATCCCCGGCCCCCAGAACGTACATTTTTGACACCTGTAAGAAAACTTTTGGAGAGTTTTTCAATTTGGCTTCAGGGAATTAATCTACTCTTTAGATCTTCAGCTTCACTGAAGATAATAAAAAGTTGCTGTGTCAGATGGCCATGGTAGGGCACACCTGTAATCCCAGCACTGAGGCAGGAGGGTCACTGCAAGTTTGAGGCCAGCCTGGGCCGCACAGTGAATTCAAGGCCAGACTGAGCTACCATATGAGACCCTGTCTCAGAAAACCAACAGGAAGAAGCCAAATAAAAGTTCCTGTGTCATCCTTAGCACACCTGTCACCAAACATTAAGTGCCTACATTAGAAACTTTGCCTAAATCCCCAAGGGAGGCAGTGACCTGCTCTGAATGGAGCTTCAAAAGAGGAGGAGAAATTACAAGACTGTGCTTGGAACTCGGCCACATTCTCCTTGGGTTATTTGTCTCAAGGCTTCACGTGGAGGGGCTTGTCATGAGGCAGGAAAGGGCAGCCTCCATAGTACAAGGAGAGGAAGGAAGTGTATTTTGGGGGTTTTTTGTTAGTTTTTTTTTTGTTTGAGACAAGGTCTCGCTTTGTAGTTCAGGTTGTCCCCGAACTCACTGTGTAGCCTAGGCAAGCCTTGAACTCATAGCAGTCCTCCTGCACCTGCTTCCCGAGTGCTGGGATTACAGGTATGAACCACCATGGCCGGCAAGAAGTATATTTTCAGAAGAATTGTAGTTTTGCTTTTTGTCATGGAAAGTTCAATGGCCCAAAGTGATTAAGGGTGAAAGTAATACCTTGCAGTCCTAATTTACATCCTATTTTAGGGTATACTTGAGGGTAAAGTGGGATAGTCTATATAGACAGGGCCTTTGTGGTAGTGGAACAGTTTATTTTAGTTGGATTCAAGAGCTTTCTAGGCCAAACTATCACATTTATTTTTATATGTATAGTCACAGTACTTTTTTTTTTTTTTTTTTTGGCGTTAGGGATCGCACTCAGGACCTTGCCTTTGCCAGTCAGGTACAGGACCATGAGCTACTTCCCTGGCCCTAGGACTCTGTTTTAGGGAACCTCACACTTCTAAAGAAAATCAGAAGCAATACCTTCTGTTGTTAAAAAAATATATTTCTTCTGGCAGGTTGCACGTGTTTTGATTTGTATAAATAGTTTTTAATGTCTGTTTGCAGGACACTGGGGTGAAGAGGGATGGATTCAGTGTTGCTTTCAATCCCTTTCTGGAAAGTACAAATCTCTGTGTTCTTCCATTTCCTCTGCCTACTGTCTTGCTTCAGGAGGTTGTTGTTAGTGGTTTTCTAACTGCTTGAGAAAGTTAAGTCTCCATGTGAAATTCTTGAGGGAGGACAGAGACTTTTTTTCAGTAGAATAAAATAGTATTAGCTAATATAAGTGTATGTGTGTGTGTGTGTGTGTGTGTGTGTGTGTGTGTGATTTTTAGTTGGTAGCAGTGGTTCCATCCTGTGCTCAAAGAGCTTAATTTAAAAATTTATATTTTAAGAATTGGATACCAATTCAGATACCAAGGAGCATCTTAGCACTTTGAGGAGTTGGAACGGATCAGAGGTTTCAGAGTAGGTTACCAATGCAGACCTTGGAGGCTGCCCTATCTGGACTTGAGTTCTTGCAGACTGTGACGTGGTCTGAATATCTCTGGGTCTTGATCCTACCTGTAGATGAGGTAGGTGGTTCTGGAGTCATGGGCTTGAGGAGCTGAGTAAGCTTACGTAAGTCCCAGTGCGTGGAGCTCCTGGCAGCAGGCCTGAAGAGCTCAGTCAGTTCCGAATGTCTTGGTTCCTGGACACCACCCACCCCTACCCGCGCCCTTTCGCCTTTGTTAAGTTTGTGACTAACTTCCTCCAGTCATATTTACTTTGCTTAGTAGTGTGACTAGAAGAAGTTAGCCATATGTTCCATGATCCATACATGACTTGTGTCTTATTTATCATTTCTAAGAATTTTGAAAGATAGATGTTTATTAAACAATATGGTGCTTACTATAAACTGGATAGTCATTCCTTTTTTTCTTTGCTTTGCTGAGGATTGAACCCGAGGCCTCAGGGCATGCCAGAGAAGCACATTATGATGAGCTGCGTCTTCAGCCCCTGTACTGTTTTGAGTGCTTTAACTCATTAGTTTTCAACATCACGCTATGGTTGTGTAAAAGCTGGTGCTGTGATACGCTCCATCTTCCAGGGGGCAGGGTGGAGGCACAAAGAGGTCATGTCACATTCCATCATCACACATTTAGGAAGTGGGAGTCAGCCAGGACATCTTCATCTACAGTGGCTGCTTCCCTTAACCACTGTGCTCGTAGGTGAGACCCGAGGCTCTGTCCACTATCATTGAACTCCTAGCACTTTGCCTGAGGCAGGTGCCATGCTGCATTTTTTTCATACTCTGAAAAGTTCTTTCAAATTCTGTTATAAAATGATCTCTTCCTATGTTTAGTTGGCCGTTTAAAATAGATCCGGCCCTGTTTTTTCCTGACACCTTTCCATTACTTGTGAAAGTTTAACTGTCTTTGTTACACTCGGACTGATCAGGGCTTTTTAGACCACCTAGCTTGTAGGTCATCATGTGACAATCAGCAGGTTCAGTGGCTTCACTGCTATTGAGCCCACACAGTAGTACCCTCTGCTTTTATTTGGAAAGTGAAATAAGCACTGTGTATGTTTTGGTGTTGTTGTCACCATTGGCTCTGTTTGAGCCCCATTTTTCGGATGAGAAGGGAGACCACTCACTTGCTCATGGTGAGTTCCTGAGCAACTTGGGCCTGTAATACCTGTTTCCCAGCAATGCAGCCAGCCTGGTTATATTTCCTGTTACCCCTGTAAATAAATCTAGTAACTTAGAAAAGAACACATTACATATATATTTAAAAGTTTCTAAATAATGACTACAGAGGATCCCACCAGGCAGATTCTTTCCTTACCTCCTGATCTTTCCCTTAAGCTTCAGAACAGTTCCTTACACTTGAGATGCAAGCGATCCCAACTCTATCCTGTATTGAAAGAACATGGAAATTAGATGGTGTGGTAGAGCAAAAGACAGGACTCTCAGTGGTTTCTTTTTCTGAAGGGGGACTGGAGAGGTGAGCTCTGGCTAAGGTCAGGATCTGGCAACTCCTGGGTGGCCGCGAGACAGTGGACAAGTGGCTGTGAGCCTGATGGCCTTTACTTCTTGACTGACAGCGAAAACAGCCCATCTTCTGAAAATATACAGGAAAAATTATCTCTGTGTTTTAGAATTCTCTGAAACCTGCTTATCAGATGAACTGGAAGCTTTCATAGAAACGGCTATTGTTTCTGTCTTTTCTGAAAATAAATCATTTTGTCCTGAAAGAAATGCTTGTCAGTCTTCAAGGATTAAAATTCTTCACACAGGAGTTACCTAGAGCTCCAGCTACCCAACATGCGCTGTTGGTAGTCGTCTGTGGAAGGACAGAGTTGCCTTCAGTGGGCTGTGAGTTTTCTTGTCCTGGCTGTGTGGTTGCACCTAGGACGGGTGAACCTGCTGCACGGAGGGAAAGAAGGAGAGGTGGCGAAGCGGGAGGTCACTGGGGAGGGCCGCGTCCCTGGATAGCCCTGTGCTGTGGAGATGGGTGCGGAGCGGCCCTGATGAGGCTCTGTCCTGCTGCACAGGGACCTGGGTGAGTCTGTTCTTCTGTTGGTTCTCATTTTCTTCCAGAGACTGTTAGTTAGGATGTAGCATCCTCTGTGCTCATTTCTCACTTTCCAAGCACTTTTTGCTTTTTAATATCCCACACTTTGAAGACATAGGAGAGTGAGGCTAGAGGTGGAGGAGAGACATTCTGAAGTGTATGTTAGGCCAGTCTGTTCCACAGTCTTCCAGACAGGCTGAGGGCTTGGCAGAACTCTGTGTAAAAAGTCAAACTGATTTTCTTAATCTTCCAAAGGCAACAGACACCTCAAAGCTGTGAGGGCAGAGAGGTCTGCACACTCAAGCCAGTGTTTCTCCCATCCTTTCCAAGAGATCAAGCGAGCTGAGGCCCCGCAGGAATTCTGCCAGCTGGAGAGGGTGTCTGGTTTTTGAGCACAGTTGAGTGATTCAGAGTGCAGCAGGCTGGGGGAGGCTCCGGGAGCAGAGCATGCCTGAGGCCTGTGCCAGTCGGCTGCTGCAGCCTCGAAAGCACATGCTGTGTTCTCCGAGTACGGGGGCGAGGGGGGGGCTCATTTCCTATGTTCCTGCCAGCCGGACGCTTGTCCCACAGATGGTGCCTGTTTATCTGTGGGTTTGATGTGTTTGTTTTCTTTTTTCCTTAGGGTAGAATGGAGGAGGTAGTGGGAGGGGGACGGTAAGAAAGAATATTTCATTTGCTTAGTAAGAAAGGAAAGCAAGTAGGGGAGAAGCTGATTTCTTTTAATTGCCAAGAATGTTGAAGTCATTACTCAGAATTACTCTTAGTTCCTGAGGGTCTGTATGTCTCCAGGTATAATGTATCTTATCTGTAGAGGTTGTTGGTGTTTATAGCATTTACAAAAGGGGGAGGGGCATTTATGGAGACAACTGTACATAAATCTTTCGTTAGCCAGCGGAAGTGTAAAATGCTGTGGAAACCAAGGGGGAAAAGAAAAATCATGTAGGGTAGGCCTTATTGGAAAGGAAGTCTTTGTAAAAGAACTGACGGTGGAGTGCTCTTTTGAAGATGAAGTTGTACGTTCCTAGGTGGAAGCAAAAGGAAGGTCTTTGTGAGCGCGTACACCGAGCCAGCTGTGGTCCTCTGGGTGGCCACTGGGGAATGTCTTCGCTCATGACACTTTGGTCCTTTCAGCCAGACAGATGAGGAGTGATGCAGATCCCTTCTCCTCTCTGCTTTTTCCCTCCTTTGACAAGATCAAAGGCATAGGAGGGAAAGGAAAATTCATTGCAATTGACTTAATACTTGGTTTGGTATATAATAAGTCAAGGTGGAAACCAGAATCAGAGTTGTTTTTCTTTTAACTTCATAAATATGTATTTATTTGTTAAATATTTATTAAAATAAAATTTATGTGCCACAGTTTACCCATTTAAATGTACAGTTCAGTAGTTTTTAGCCTAACCAGGACCACAGTCTAATTCTAGGACATCTTCATCATGTTGGGAAGAAGCCCTTTGCCAGTTTGCGGTCACTTCTCGTTCCTCCTACTGTCCCATCCCCAGGGAACTACTAATCTACTTTCTGCTTTTAGTGTGTACAGTAGATTTTTCTGTTGTGACCGTTTCATGTAAGTAGAGTAACACAGTATGTGGTCTTTTGTGGCTTGGTTTCTTTCACTTACCATACTGTTTCAGAGTTTATTCATGTTGCAGGATGTATCAGTCTTTTGTATGGCTCAGTGCTATTCCATCAAAGACTTATCTGTTCATTAAATGGTGGTTATTCAGGTTGTTTCTGCTTTTTGATTATTAAGAATAATGCTGTCATAAACACTTCTGTACAAGAGTTTATGTGAGTATATTGTCATTTCTCTTGGGTATGTTCCAGAGTAGAGTTACTGTCTTGTGTGATAACTCCTTATTTAACATTTTGAGGAATGACCATATTTTCTATAACAGCTATACCATTTTACATTTACACCGAGGGCTCTACTTTATCCCTTCACCCGCACTTTGTTGGTTGTTATTGTTATCTGGATTTTGTAGTATAGTCACCCTATAAAATTTGGATTTTTATAGTGATTTTGATTTTCATTTCCCTAATGTTGAACATCTTTTCATCTTGTTATTTATATATTTTGCTTGAGGAAATGTCTGTTGGTTTTAAAACATTGTTATTAAATTGCAAAAGTTCTTTATATATTCTGGACACCAGACCATTATCAGATATATATGACTGACAGATATTTTCTTCTGTCATGTAATTGTCTTCCTTTCTGGATAGTGTTCTTTGGTGCACAAAAAATTTTAAATTTGATGAAGTCCAATTTATCACGTTTTTTATGGCTATGCTTCAGGTGTTTATTTAAAATGTTAAACGGTTGTCTAGCTAAAGATAATGAAGATGACCCTCTTTTCTTCTGTAAGCTTTAGCTCCAGTATGTAAGTGCTTGATTCTTTGGTTTTGGTCTTTTGAGACAGGGTCTCCGGATGAAGGTTGGTCTTTTTTAACTTTGAGTCTTACTGATTTGCCCAGGCTGGGTTTGACTTCACTGCCGCCACCACTGCTTCCTCCTCCTCCTCTTTCCTCTTCTTCTTTTCTTCCTCTTCTTCTTTGACCTTTATTAATACTAGTTTGTAGTACATAATGACTCTTTGTTTCAGGGAATTGGTACATGTATGTAACACTTTCCTTTTTATTTCCCCTCCTTCTCTCCATCCTCCTTTTATTTCATCAGGATCAGATTCCGCCCCTCTCTCAGGTACCAGGAATTGAATTCAGGACCTTGCAATTGCAAGGCAGGAGTGGCACCACTGAGCCAAATCCCAGCTCCAGATATATTTATTTATGTTGTAAGAACATACAAAGTTAATTATCATATATACAGATTAAAAACCAGACTAATGGGGGCCGGGGATTTAGCTCAGGGGTTCCGGCGCCTGTCTTGCAAGCGCAAGGGCCCAGGTTCAAACACCCCCCCAACCACATACCATATTGGGTGTGGAGACTCACGCCCAGCACCAACCAGTACCACATACCACAGTGCCGGGCGTGGTCACTCAGGCCTGTAATCCCAGCACTCGGGAGGCAGAGGCAGGAGAATTGCTGTGGTGTGAGTTTGAGGCTGAGCTCAGGGCCAGCCTGAACCACAAAGAGAGACCCTGTCTCAGAAAACCTAAAAAAAAAAAAAAAAAAACCAGACTAATGGGCTAAAAAACATAAAACACGAAGACAGTTGTATCATTAAGGTATACTTTTAGATACATTGTCACTGTTGGATTACAATAATGTTTTTCCACTCTTCCTATTGTCTGTCTTTTATTTTGTACCTTATATGTTTTTCAAATAAAAGAAATCATGAGTTACTTAATGTAAATCATGTGTCTGATTTACTTGACTTTATGGTTTTAAGGTGCGTCCATTTTTCCACAAATGATTCGATTTTCTCCTCCTTTAAGAGACAGTAGTACTCATTGTGTATAAATTTCACATTCTCTCTATCTGACATTTATCTGCTGACAGACATATAGGTTGTTTCTAGGAGTTAGCTATTGTACATGTGCTCTTGTAAACATAGGTATGATTGTGTCACTGGGCACAGTGCATTTAATTTCTGGGAAGAACCTGTGGTCTTCTTGCTTCACCTCCCAAGTAGCTGAGACTACAGGTGTGCCACTGCACTTGGTTAAGGGTTAGTTTTTGGGTATGATGATGAGGAAGGAGTCAAACTTTAGTCTTTTACATGCGACTATTCAAATTGTTCCCGTATCAGTTCTTGAAGTTTCTTTTTTCCCATTGAATTATTAAGTTGCCGTTAACTGTGTTTATTTTTGACTCTCAATTCTGTCCCCGAGGTCTGATCTACATGTCTAGGATCCATATTTCTTAGGTTCCTCAGGTGATTCACCTGCTTTGGAAGTTGAGAGCTATGTGGCTGGTTAGGGAATTTGACTAGTTTGATCGGGAGGCACCATGATCCTTTGTAATACTTTATTACAGATACTTAGGTCACCGTTCTTCACTAACCCAGGATTTCCCAAACATTCCTGATAAGAATCAACATGATGCTTGGGAACAACACTTTTCTGACTCCAGTGAGCTAGGGAGCATGGAGCCTGTGAGAGAGCAGGAAAAGGGTGGTATTATGTGTGATTCCGGCTTTCACATGGATCATCTTTCTGTACTGGGCAGCACACTGGCTGCTAGTTGATCGGAACCTTTAGGAACTTGTGTGTTGTTCAGTGAACTCTCCCAGTGGGTCTTACGGTCATGCTGGCCAGAGTGTTTCTGGCTCCGACTCCACAAGGCCCATTAGAAGGCAGTGTGGCTGCACCGTGGTCTGGCCACCTTATCTCATACTGCCTATTGCAAATATGCACACACACTGTTACACCCGCATCTTCCCCATCTCTGTTGTTTGTTATAATCAATTTCCATAGTGCTTTGGAAGAATATTGAATTTAACCTTGTTCGTACCACTTGTGTGAAGTCTTTATGAGGAAAGGGCTTTTTATTTTCTTTCTTTTTTTTGAGACAGGGTCTCGCTTTGTAGTTGAGGCTGACCTTGAGCTCAGCCTCCAACTCATATCACAGCAATCCTCCTGCCTCTGCCTCCCTAAGTGCTGGGATTACAGGTGTGAGCCACCACGCCTGGCACGGTGATATGTGGTCCTGATTGCTGCTGGGCACGAGTCTCCACACCCAGTATTGTATGTGGTTACGGGGGATAGAACCCGGGCCCTGAGCTAACTTCCCGGCCCCAAGGGCTTTTTATTTTCATCATTTAGTTGGCTCCACCACTTCCAGCACTAAGAACAGTGCCTGCCTATAGTAGGCACTCAGTAAATATTTGGTGAGTAAACTGGAGAGAACTGTTGAGGAATGAAGGGAGAACTTACCTACTTCAGCATCAAAAATAGTCATTCTCTTTGATTTTGCTTCACAACACTGTGACTCATGGAAGTACATGCTTCTGTCTTTGCATGAGTGATTCAGAACTGTCACCATATTTGTGTCCATTTAATAAGTGCGCTAATTCTACGTGGCTTATGTGTCATTTGTTGTGGGTAGCCTTTTTCACTTGCCGCATTGTGTGCATCTCTGCAAGCTGTCTAAACCTCTTTAGAAACTTGCAGGCTGGGAGTAAGGACTGTTTAATTGAGTTTGCCTACAAGTTAATTTGAGTCCTTCCTCTTGCAAAAGCCTGATGAGAGCTATGTGGTTGGGTAGGGACTTTGGAAGAACGGGAGGTGTTTATTTTTTTAATAAAATTTTTTTTCTTTTTCTTTTAGGATAGAATTTTTACGGCATTTGAAGAGCTTTTTCCAGATTATGTTTAAAATTGAAACCAAACCGTGCGGTGAAGAACTCAAGGGTGGGGATAAAGTTCTGATGACCTGTGTTGGTATTGGCTTCTCTAATCTTAGCAAGACCCTCAAGTGATAAGTCTCTGTTGCCTGCATACAAAACAGAAGCTGCCGGAGGGGCCAAGTCCAGATCTTTTCTTCCAGGACAGGATAATCTGTACGTTAAGGACGTTCTTCATTTTCCATTAAATACCAATATGCAAATAAAAACCATCTGTCCTTCATGTGGTTTCTAGCCATTGTCCAGCAGCATTGACATTCCGTGGGGGCCCAGTCACTGTGGAGTTTCCGAGGCTGATGTGGAACAAGAGAGGCTCCAGGACATGGTCACGCTGCAGACAGCACAGTGGTGTTGCCTCTGTGCTGCTTTGGTCCTCGTGCCAGAACTCCTGTCCCGTGGCCTTCTAGCCTGTCACTGACGTTTCTGCGAAGACTTCCTCAGTTTCTATTTAGGGATTAAATGTAGCTATGTTAATATGCATCATGCAGAGCTATATAGGTGTCAGAAATTTGTATGATAAACTGTCTTATCTCCTGTGTTGGATTGCTGTTGTGGACATGTAATTATTCCTCATTGTTTCAGTGTGTATGTGAGGGAGGGGTTCCTGGAAGGGGATGGCAGTTATTGGATGTTTCTAGATGCTTTCTTTCTCTGATGTGCCATATATTTTCTTATTTAATTCATAAAATAACTCTGTGATATAAATTGTAATATCTCCATGAGAAGGCTCAAAACGTTATTTTATTCCTTTTATATTTGTAATGTAAAGGGCAGATCTCCTAAAAGTGATAAGAGTCAGGGTCTGGGATTTTTATTTTTTTGTAAGCCAGTCAGTTAGATTGTTCTTGTTTCATCGGTGTTAGCAGAAGGCATAAAAGTCCTGGGTCAGAGACAGAACTTCATTACAGCATAGCAAGCAGTGTGGAGTTTCACATTTATTGGGTTCCCCTGTCCCTCAGGTCCCACGGTGTGCAGGAGGTGCCCAGGTGGGTGCCATGCCTCAGTGCTTGGCCTCACAGCCAAGGAACATGTTCGCTTGGGAGCACTACCTCTTTGTTTCACATGGAAACATCACTTCATGCCTCATTGTGGTTGCTGCAAATACAGTTCTGAGAGGAACTTGACATATTCACAGCGGGGCCATAATTTGTTTGTCTCACTGCTGGGCTGCTCCAAGTTGAACGAGTTATATTTCTGCTGACTTGAACCCCCAGTGGTATGTGTGTGGCTGTCACAGTGGGTGGCACAGAATACCAGTCATATCAGTGGCATGGGACAGTTGCTCAAGCTGATGGAAATGTGTTCAGCAAAAGCCTCTAGTAAGAACATGCAAGAATACTTAGGACCCATGGCAAATTGGCCTTTCCAACTAATAAAATTGTACATTTGCTGAATACGTGGGGTTGTAGTTGGTAAGAGAGGAAAGATCTAATGTCATTCTCCCCCTGGGGTGGGTTTTTGAAGTAATGAATAGTCTTTACCTCACCAGTCTTTCTTGTTACCTTTTTTTCCCCTTGTTTTTAATGAAAAGCCAGAGAAAACTTGTGTGATAACTGGAGTTGTGGGAGGATGTGCTAATCTGGAAGGCCAGGCTATATTGAACTAAGGCATTGCGCTGAAAGCTTTACATATGTAGTGTATTGGTGTTCTGCTGGTACGTCGCTTACCACAGACATCAATTACAGCAGTATACATTTATCATTTCATGGCTTTGTAGGTCCAAAGTCCATGTGGGCTTGAGTGGGGGGTGGATTCTGTACATAGCTCTAACAAGGCTGATGACAAGATGTCAGTGGGCTAGGCTTTCATTCGAAGGCTCTGCTTTTACCTTTGGCAGGTTATTAGCAGTACTCAGGAAATGGAGCAGAAATCACAGTGTCTTGCTAGCTGTCAGTTGTAGACTACTCTTCATGTACAGAAATGGCCCATATTTCTATTCACTTTGCTCCCTCCATCTTCATGTCAACAGTGGGTCATTGAATCTTTCTTGCGGTTTGAATTTGATTTCCTCTATGATGCCAGCTTGAGAAAATACTGCTTTTAAATGATTCATAGGCTGACCATGGTGTGCCTGCCTGTAATCTAGCACTTGGGAGGCTGAAGCAGAAGGATTGCCATGAGTTTGAGGCTACCTGGACTATATAGGGAGTTCCAGGCTAGTCTGGATTACATGACAAGACTCTTGTCCCAAAGGAAAGGAAAAAAAACTCATAGCCCAGCAGTCTCATGTGAGTAATCTCCCTATCTAAGTTAAGGTCAGCTGATGACAATAGTGTCTAGTATATAAATAGCCAAGAGCTAGAAACCATAGATAGCCATCTTAGAATTCTGCCTGCCACATACACTGTAATTTTACTTAGTGCCGCTGATGTTTTAACTCAGATGTACCCATACCGAACTAAGTAGCCATGTTTCTTTGGTTATGTCAGCTACCATTGGACAGGGCCCTTTGATCCTCTGATAAAGCTTTGAAAATGGTATTGGTCAATTTATAGTGGCAGGTGGAGGCCAGGCAGGTTGTCGTAAGCAACAGAGAGATTATATGCTCCTTTTTACATAAGCCTCCCTGTCTTTGTGGGCCTGTAGTCCTCCATGTGGCATAGTTGTATCCTGAGTTCCAACACTGGGTGAGATGGTGTTGATCCTACTGAAGGGGAAACATTTAATATTTGCTTAAACAGCCTATGCAGCTCCATCCCAGTGCCTAAAGGAAAGCAACACCATTTCTTGAGCAGAAGTCAACGTTTTGTTGCAAATATGCACACATACTTTTGCACCCACATCTTCTACAGCTTGAACACCATTCAACTCCTGTGTTCTCTGCTTTGTGCCAGTCTAGATTCATGTGATGAGAGAGATTTCAGCAGTTGGAGGTTTGACTTCTGTCCTGGCCTGTCTGCTCCTTTCTGTGGACAGAGGCAGACCCTCCCGATTTACAGGAGCAGGTGTTCACCGGGATCAATGAGCTTTCTACACAAACACACCCGGAGCCTTGCTATGTGTCATGGCAAAGTCCTGTCTTTGCTTTCCTATTGCCTACCAGGTCCTGTGCTTTTTCCAGCATCATGATGAGTTTGCCATACTTGTTAAAGCCTTCACTAAGGTGTGAGAAGAAGTTAGGATATTATAACATGACATGCTGATTGGCAAGGTGCTGGGGGAGGACCTGGTGAGATTCAAATTGCCCTATTCAGGCAGCTGAACCTCATGGGCTTTATTTTTTATTTTAAAAAGCTTTTAAGATAAAAAGTGGTAAAAGTTATCTAATTGAAGATCCAACTTAAAAAAAAAAACAAAAACAAAACCTTAAGTTGCAAAATGAACTCTATCTTTTCTCACTCTCCCTGCTGCAATGAATACTGGGAGGTGGCCAGCCATTTCCCTCATGGCCTTTGTGTCAGTGCTGGCAGTTAGTTTTATGGTCACCAAGTAGAAGAGCTGAGTGTGCTAAAGAGGGGGGAAAGAAGCAGGCAGGATGGAGTCCAGGATGCCTGAAATACTTGGTAAAATCAAAGGGAAATGGTAAACTGAAGAGCCAAGGGATAGAATTTCCCAAATTTTGGCTGCAACTGAGATCAGGGCTGGATTTACCTGAATCAGGTGTGAGACAGGGTGGGCTAAAGAGGTGGACTTCCTGGGCCGAGGAGTTGGCTCAGTGGTTCCGGCGCCTCTCTTGCAAGCGCAAGGACCCGGGTTCGATCCCTGGTAACTACATACCTATACTGGGTGTGGAGACTCACGCCCAGCAGCAACCAGTACCACATACCACAGTGCTGGGCGTGGTGGCTCACGCCTGTAATCCCAGCACTCGGGAGACAGAGGCAGGAGGATTGCTGTGATGAGTTTGAGGCTGAGCTCAGGGCCAGCCTGAACTACAAAGCGAGACCCTGTCTCAAAAAAAAAACAGAGAAAATAAAGAGGTGGACTTCCTGGATGTTGGTCAAGGGTGAGGGGAAGAATGTAGGGTCTGTTTACTTTTCTTTAGCTGCCATTTTGGAGACCTGTCGGTGTGCACGAGGGCCGTGTTAGCCAGCTGTGATGCGTGGGAATGCAGAAGCCAGGGGTGTTTGACCAACATGTGTCTCTGTTGTTCCTTATTCAGCTTCGGAGTGATCAGCAGTCGATTGAGTTCAGTCAGAGCTCCTTGTTCAGACGCCCTTGGACTGCTCTTTAGAAGTGACTAATAGTTAATGGGAATGTCAGTGGGCAAGCCAGGCTGTTTTGTACTTCTATTGGCTGCATCTACGAGGCCATTTGAGTGGAACAGTTTATCAGTGTTTGACATCTCTTCCTTACTCAAACAAATGGAAGCTGTCATTCTGTCGAGTTTCCTGGTTGCTGTAATTTCTTATCGTATTTGGCCCATACTTGTCAGATAGTTTGAGCATTGCCTTGAGTGAGCAGATGTTTTAAAACATCCTGGGTGTTTCTGACATTAGAGTTTTTTGAGATCCAAGGTAATAATTTATTCCTCTACTTCGTTCCTTTCCCAAACACTCTAAAGAAACTAGGCATCTAAAAATATTCACATTGGTTATTAAAAATTTCTTCCATATTTCAGGAAATGATACATTCAGAGTGATGAAGGCAGATGGATTTATAGAGATCAGAGGCCAAATTAAAGATGAAAGACATAACCAGCCCAGCAGTGACACATGGCCATGTTGTGTGTCTTTT
Source organism: Petromus typicus (assembly GCA_004026965.1). Lineage (NCBI taxonomy): Eukaryota > Metazoa > Chordata > Mammalia > Rodentia > Petromuridae > Petromus > Petromus typicus. The sequence goes on along the minus strand of PVIR01003666.1, from coordinate 11,376 downwards.
CTCTTGAGTGCCCTGTCAGCAGGCCTGCACAGAATTGTAGGCTGCTGTGAAACATTGGAACCAAACAGGGAACAAGTGTATCCCACAGGAGAGGCAGGGCAGCTGTCTCTTCTCGACCAGCTGGGAATGATGGGATATCTTAAAGCTCCAGTAGCCTTTTGCAATGAATGTTAGTAGAGGCCACATATTTGGACATTGTGTCTGGCATTCTCCGTGGGAAGATCCAACTTCAGTTTGACAGCTACTCTCAGGATGTTTTAAGTGCTACATGTACTTGGTTCCTGGACAACTCAGTTTTGACTGATCTCTATTTTATCCATTAGGATGTAAGGAATCCATGGAAATGAGTGTGGGGAACCCTGGAAAAAAATACTGGTTAAAATTATGCAAAGAAAAGAGCAAAAATAATTAAATACAAAATAAAATATATGCTTTCTAGCTTAATTGTTAAAGTATTAAGAACAATATAAGTGATAGTGTACAAAGATTTCTAAGTACACAGAGTTTGTCAGAGAATCATAGCTAAACAGATACTAAGTGACATGTTGACTGCCAAACAATTTAAAAGGCAAAACTACTTTTTTTTTTTTTTTAATAAAAGCTTTTGTTTCCCTGAATTTCTGCAGAGCACTATGAAAACAATCAAGGCCAAGCCGTGAAGTGGGATCTGTGGTTGTTGAATCCTAGCTGTGTCCACAGTTCAGAATTGGCCCAGCCTCCCATCGTTCTGACTGGAAGGAACCATTTTATCTCATACATGAGGAATTTACTCAGCATAGTGCTTGTGATTAGGATTCTTTTGTGTTGCTTGATGCTTGGTAAAGATTTGTAGCAGCTTTCCACCTCACCTAACTGGTTAATGTCAGCATGAGTCCACAGAGTATATCTTTCCATCTAGTATTTGGATATGGTCAGCTAGAAGGCAAGATACAAGCTGTAGACCTGCCTATGGATGGAAGCTCTATTTCCCCATGACAAAAAGAAGGCCCTTAGGCATACAGGAAAAGATCACTATGTTCCACTGTGAATGCCACTGTTTTGCCAACTGGGACAGGGTGAAAAATCTATTTTGGATCCTAGAACTACAAATACACCAAACAAATAGAGTTGTAAGGATCTAGTCTTTCTTACCAAGCAAAGAACGTAATATTTCATAGTCTTTAGTTGCTAGTTCTGAAATTTTGTCAGTCCACTTTAACTGTAGGCAATCAGGTTCTGCATGAATTGTCACAATATGGAATAAGTCAGATAAGCCTAAGGTTCTGGAGTTGAGTCTTCCACTTAAGGCTTGCCTTTGAGCAAATAAGGAAGCTTTTTATGCCTCAATTTCCTTATTAGGTTATGAATGAAATGTGCAAAGACAATTAAACGAAATGAAAATTAAACATGTATTGCACACGTCCTCGCAGGTCCTATAAGTATTACTAAACTAAGAGTTGCTTTCTTGATGGGAGAAAAAAGGATTAGGTTTCTTATACCTAGAGAGATTACGAAAGGGATATGGAAATCGTTTTAACCTAAGTGAGTCCTAAGATTTTGAAATTGGTGGAATATAGTTAGAAATGAGAAATTAGGTTGACTCAAGAGAATTTCTATAGACTCCCTGAGGGAGAAGTAGCAATAATCAATCCTAAGCGTGGGACCAAGAGGAGGGGGTGTGGGGCTGGTCAGAGGATGGAAGAAGTCCTTATGCAGAAAAAAGAAAGTATTAGTGTTACACAAAGTCAGTTCATCTCCATCATGGTTTTGTCTTCATTAGCCTCTTGAAAGACAGGAGCAAAGTGGGGAGGAGGAAGAGAACCAGGACTTTTTCCCATGGACAGGAATGAAGAGTTACTACGATGACCGCTGTGAAGAGCTGTCTGGGAAGAACAGCAAAGACATAGCATTGTGGTGGTAGGTTGTTTGCTGGGGTGGGAGTATGAGAGATGCTTTTCTTATTTCCAGATAATTTGTACTAATTTGTTTTTATAGTTACACCCATCTGTGTGTATGTACTCGTTTATATTAAGCACCTCAGATAGATTTTCTACAGTTTTTCACCAGTTCTACAGCACTAAACATTAGGCACCTTCTTTTGTCCCACTCCTGTCTTCAAAGAATCAAAAACAAAATACCACAGGCACCTACCGTTGTGATGTGGGTGAGGGCTGGGTGGTAAGAGGCCTGCAGTGATGGGGCCGAATCACAGGCTCTGCTCTTTGCGGCTGCCAGAGCTCTGCCCAGCCCCCACCTGCGGTCCCCTCAGGTTCATTGCAGTGCTCAGAGGATGTTCATAGGGCACTAGTATAAGGGTGTCTTTTTTTAATTTTTTCTGGAAAAGTTTATAGACAGGTTTTAAAAGTACCACAGTCGCCATCCTAGCTTGGAGAGTTGCACTGTGTAAAAAGTTTGAGAAGTTCTGCAGTTCAAACTCAGTTTAAATACTTTTCAAACTCCCTTGACCATGGAACTCTGCCCACCCTGGAAAAACAAAGTATTAGTGTGACATAGAAAAAAGCCTTCTTTGGGGCCTAGAATTTCTTAGGAAAATAGAATATATAAAGTCTTACACTTTTTACTAGGATACTTATAAGAAAGCAAACTGTTGCAGGGAACCAAGGGGAAAATCCTGGCTCACATCTCAATCTAACCCTCCTCAGCCCTACAATACTGACCTATCTTCACATAGGAGCGTCAAAGCGGTGAGCACCAGCCCACCTGGATCTGTGCCTTCCCTTCAGTCTGGTCTTTCAGGAAGTAGAGAGGTCAGATAGGATGGAAAAGGATGAAATTTTCCCCCATTATATGGTTATTAAAATGTTCCCGAGCTTTTGAGAGTCATACTGATTTTTTCTGAGAGGCTCACTGTGGTGGTAGAAATGTTTTTGGTGGGAACCGGTTAAGGAGATAGCCTTGGGAATGGAACCATGGAAAAATGAAAGATCCCTTGAAGTCCGGAGATTGACCATACTCAAGCCAAGCAGGAGCACCGAAATACCTAGACTGGGGAAGAAATCTGACTAGTGCACCATGTGTGAGGGCCTGTCATCAAGATGCAAAGACATGGTCTTTCAAAGCAGAGAGTCTGGTTGCTGGGAATAGCAGCAGAGAGGGTTTAGGTCGTGCAAGTGGGCTTTAGATAAGATACTCTTGTACATAAAACAAGCTGCTGTTTCGGTTTACTGTCAGCCCTGCTGTTCTGTTGCGCTCTCCAGAAGGAACATGGCTGGATATTCTGAGGGTCTTCTTTGTAATATGGAGCTTACATGGACACATTTAAAAGCTGTTGGTCCTGTATATCAAGGATATAGTTTTGCAGCTCTTGACAGCTCTTGAGTGCTATGTATAATCCCAAGTTTGGTCTTTGGGAGCACACAAGATAAGATAGGAATGAGGGTCCAATCCGAGCCCTATAGGCATCCCCAGTTGGGAAATAGCTTGGTTCAAAGGAAACTGTAAACTGTGCTCACTTAACGTGAGAGGTAGAAGGGTGAAAAAGAAAATATAAAACTAAAGATGGAGGTAGCATGTGACAAGAACCTCTGTCAGGGCCGGGGATATAGCTCAGTGGTTCTGGCGCCTGTCTTGTAAGCGCAAGGACCCGGGTTCGATCCCTGCTAACCACATGCAATACTGGGTTTGGAAACTCACACCCAGCAGCAATCAGCACCGCATACCACAGTGCCGGGCGTGGTGGCTCACGCCTGTAATCCTAGCACTCGGGAGGCAGAGGCAGGAGGCAGCACTCACATTGCTGTGATGTGAGTTTGAGGCTGAGCTCAGGGCCAGCCTGAAGCACAAAGCGAAACCCTGTCTCAAAAAACCTTAAAAAAAAGAACCTCTGTCAACTACACTAAGAAAATAGTTTGTGCTGAAATAAAGGGGCTGCAGGCAGAACAGGAGTACTTTGATCGTTCCTAGTCCCTCAGGGACGGTATGTTTCATCTTTTGCCAAGAGTCTATGTGCCCCAAGAAAACTGAACTCAGAACACAGAAATGCCATGTACGTATTGTGAGACCATCTTCCCAAATGCTTAGAACCATATTTGCATGAATAGTATACAAGTCCATTTTAAAATCTGACTGAATTCACACTTATTAAGTACTTTCTCAGTCAACAGATTCTATCATATAGAAACAGGTCTGTGAAAATTTTAGGTGTTTACATGTTTCATGCTTTTTGAAAAGGTTGGAATGATTGTTGTAATGTTTTTTCTCAGTGATAATTTCTTGATCATGGGGTTATTCTGGGAGGGATGTTCTGAAAAGTTTGAACTTTGTGACTCTGATGTTGATAGTCTGTGTTGCACAGGGTTAGGAGAGAGGAGAAGGGCAAAAACTAGAGATTAATTCAGTTATTGAGCTCCTGTAAGCCATCGAAAAGAGAGTTTCATTTGATGTCACAAACCTGATACTAAAATCCAGACTGGACCTGTCTGCTCAAGGTTAAGTGTTGTTTCTTCTGCATAAGATGTTTTTCTCCTCAGGCAGCTGACTTGGAAGGTGGCAAGGTCCCTGTATTCCTGCCCGAGAGATTTCAGACACTTCTGTGAACATTATCTCCTGTCATCCTCAGACATAACTGTGCAGAAGAGTTATGAGACTGACTGATGGTTGCACAGTTAGTGGAGACAGGAACAGAAACACAAAATGTTGGAGTCCGAAACCTTTAAAGTATGGTTTAAAGGATCCTTAGAGGTCACATTTTGATGTCCTTTCCAATGAATATTCTTTAAATCTTTTTAATATATTTAGAGATAAGAAAATGAACATCTTTGTTTCAATTTCTTATATTCTTTTTCTGTCTCTTTGGCCCTTTCTGTCTCTGTCTTTCTCCCAGAGAAATCAGAATCTCAGAGAATTGAACAACCAGAGACCTTCACACTGAGTTTACATGAGACAGGATCTCACAGTCTCTCTGCCTCAGCATCCTCGAATGCTAAGATTATAATCCCGTACCACCACGCCCAGCTACTTTTTTACATTTTCTTAGGAAACGAATGGCCTGTATTTAACCAAAGGAAAATTAGTTATAGTACTCAGATAATTTCCCTTGGCAATTATTTTTAAAATATAAATTATTAAGCAAAACAAGCATTCGTATCATGAGATTCAGTTCATTGTGAACATTCAGTATGGTGATGCACAGAATTTAAGAATGTGAAAGGGTCAGTACGGATCAAATGCTGTCTTGCCGGCCAGCTGTGGTATCCTGCGCACGCCTCTGGTGGAACATCCCAGTACCTGTCCCACTGGCTTTGCTTCGTCATTCTTTCCCTCTGGATTGTGCAGTTCTGGGAGGGACCATGTTGTATTTGTCCCTTTATCCACGGAGTCTGCAATAGGGCTGGCACTTGGTGTGGTGTGGAAGTGGGGACTAATTCCTGCTTTAAAATTTGACAGACTTCCAGTGGCATATGCTAGATAGAACCTCTGCTGCCCCCTGAAATAGAATCCCAAGTCTAGAATTTTCTTTCTTCCCTCTATGACAGTCACTCTGAAAGAGCCATCTCTGGTAGCCTTGGATATACCAAACTTCCTCAAACTGGTGAAAATATGATACAGTGTGACCTGTTCCAAACTTCCTTATCTACAGCCCAGTGCCACTGTTTCTAAACCGCAGGGTACAGACGGTGTACGGTGTACGGCTGTGAAATCAGTAAGGAAGAAAGTAGGGGCTCGTGGGACCCTGAGGCAGGCGCAGGTGGAGTGCGTGGGATAAAGACCGATGAAGGCTGCTGGCCCCTGCCTGGGCCTCACACCAAGAAGAGCCTTGATCCTGATCCAGCACTGCCCACGGGGATTTGGTCACCAGAACCCATCTGTGCTGAAGGATGAACAGTTTGCTCCTCTCCTGGGTTCTGACCTCACTGGAATTTAAGTCAAAATGCAGTTTAACAGAGCAGTTCCTAGGAAACTGAGGAGGGACCATCTCTAAGGAGATTGTTTTGTTCTAAATCTACAATGGTGAAAAGTGGCGTGTACTCCCTCCCTCCACATCCCCTCCCTTTGGCGAGGTTGAAAATGCACAGTGGTGGTTCTCCAGTAATGAGCCCGCCGGCCTCCCTGTCCGGCGCAGCGGGTCCTCCCAACGGGAAGAATGGGGAGGCAGCACGTGAGAGAGAAGATTATGGTCTTTTCAGAAGAAAAATGCTGAGAAAAGTGCTTGAGTGACAATTGCCAACTCCTCTTCTGAGTCTCTCTCCTGCAGCTCGTTTAGTCATCTATTTCCAGCTTCCGCCTAGCGCCCAGCGTGGGTGCCTTCTGTCCGCTCTGGGGTTGTGCCAGATCATCTCTATCTTCCATTAGCTCGCTGAGGAGGACAGGCAGTTAAACTGGAGTCTTCGCCCTCTGTGTCAGTACTGGGGACAGAGATGCAGGTTGTGTCCTTGCTTTATGTCCCCTCCAGACTTAACTGTCTCCATGTCCTGGGCTGCCCCAGGCCGAGGTTGAGTGGGGCATGGCCCTGGACTTTGGACAATGAGGACAGTTCCCACATTCTTCAGTGCGGTTGGCACACATACTGCCCAGACACAGGCTGGGATGGGAGCCCTGGAAGCCAGTTGGTGGGCGCCTGCCTTGCTGCCAGCTCTGCCAAAGCCTGTGGTTCTCATTGCAGTCAGTCATGAATGCCATCTTGCTCAGATGTCTGCATCCTTTGGAAATGGAACTCGGAATTCATTTCCACGGGGGTTGACCGTAGGCTACCGTGTCGGAGTTTTCACGAGTCATTGTCCAAACAGTGTCTAAAACAGTTTTATTGTCTCACAGTTCTGGGAGCTAAACGTTCAAAATCAAGGTGCCAGCAGATTGATAGTTTCTGAGAGTTCTGAGGGAGAACCTATGCCTGTCCCCTACCTTCTGATAAACCCAGGCATTCTTTGGATTATAGATGTAATCTACTATTTTTATTTTTACAAAGTATTTTCCTTGGGCTCTGTCATCGTATAGCTGTCTTTTAACAGAGGCATCACTTGTCCTGCAATTAGGACTTCAACCTTTTTTTCTTTTGAAATAGATTTTTTTTTTTTCCCTGAGACAGGGTCTCGCTTTGTATTTCAGGCTGGCCCCAAACTCACTGTGTAGCCCTGGTCAGCCTTGAACTCATAGCAATCCTCCTGCCTCTGACTCCTCAGTGCTGGGATTATACTCATGAGCCACCACACCTGACATTGTGGTATATGGATATCAAGTGCTGGGTTTACAGGAATGAATCACCATGCCCTATTGTGGTATGTGGTTACTGAGGATTGAACACAGGGCCTTGTGCTTGCTAGACAGATGCTAGAACCACTAAGCTAAATCCCTGGCCCTGAGATTTTTGGTGTATACTTTAGGCTGCCCTTGAACTCAGTAAGTAGCCCAGATGATCCTCCTTCAGCTTCCCAAGACTGGGATTATAGGTGTGTGCCATTGTGCCCAAGGTCAACATGTTTCTTTTAAAGGGACACACCATTCATATTGGAGACCAAAGCCTGAAGCAAATGGGTCTGGAAGAATTTTGTGGGTAAGTTGGAAGCCTCTACCAAAACAATGCTCTTAGTAATTATTATTGTACAGGGAAAGTTGCCCAAATTCCAAGATGTCATGAGAGTCTGTATGCATTATGGTAGTTAATATTTTGGTGACAAATAATAGAAATTAATATTCCTTAAGGATGTTTGGGTTGCAAGTGATGGAAACTAAATTCCATATAGTTAAAGAAAAAGTGATAAATTCATCGGCTTACATAATCAAGTCTAAGAAGGGATTTGGCTTTAGGTAGATAGACTTCAAGGCATAAACAGTATCTTCAAAGATCAGGGCCTTCTCCCTCCTCATCTTGCTCCCTCCTGCCTTGCCCTTCTTCCACCTTTTCTCTTTCCTTCTCTGCCCTCTTCCTCTCTTCACTTCTCTTTTTTTTCTGCCTCCCACTTTCCCTGCCTTTCTTGGATAAGTTCATGCTACAGTTTTTTCACAAAGAGAGTGAAATAGTAGCTGAGCATCTCAAATTGCCACCTTGCAGAAAAGGAGTTTCTTTTTTCCAACTGTCTGTATCAGTCCTTATTTGACCTTGTCTTGTGGCCACATACAAGCCAGTCGTGATAGCCAGGGGTGCAGTGTGCCATGCACAGCTGGGGCAGATGGTATTTTATCCTTAAAGGGCATGCCAGTGGTAGTCTGTCTGGCAGGATCTGAAACATGGAGAAGGGGAGCAAACAGACAAAGAACAAAAAAAACCTCCCAAAACAATGGATTGGGTAACATTAGACACTGTGCTACTACAGTCTACTATATAATTCAAGCTAGTTTAAAGAAATACTTTTCAAGAAAATGAAAAAGAATGGATCACAAGATAACAGAAAAAAGGGGCTTTTTACCTTTACTTTTTCTTTAGGTAGAAAAAGTTTCCTCTTAATCCTATGAATCCTAAAAGATTAGAGAAAAAAGATTCTGAAATGAAAATTATTTCAGAAATAAGTTTTAGGGGGAATCTTTGCAAAACTGTTAGTCTTAGTAAGGATAATGGCCAATATTGTTGGAGCAGCTATGGTCTGCAAGGCTTGGAGCTAATTGCACTGTGTCCCATAAGAATTCTTTGGAGTTGAGGGGGCCCAGGGTATAGCTTAGTGGTTCTGGCGCCTGTCTTGCAAGCGCAAGGACGCGGGTTTGATCCCCGGTAACCACATAACAATACTGGGCGTGGGGACTCACCCCAGCAGCAACCAGTACCACATACCACATACCACAGTGCCGGGCGTGGTGGCTCACGTCTGTAATCCCAGCACTCGGAGGCAGAGGCAGGAGGATTGCTGTGATGTGAGTTTGAGGGCTAGCTTGAACCACAAAGTGAGACACTGTCTCAAAAAAAAAAAAAAAAAAAAAAGAATTATTTGGAGTTGATATGGTAGATACTGATCCTGGCTATGTGGAACAGTAGTCTTATTATAGTTTGGATTCGACGTGTTCTTCCAAGTCCCAAATGTCAAAGGCTTGGTCTTCAGTGCAGCAGTGTGCAGAGGTAGAGCCTTTGGGAGTCACTGGATCACGAGCTTTAACCTCATCAGTGGATTAATCCATCTGTGGGTTCATAGCTCTGTGGGATTTGGGGAAGTGTGGGAAACTCGCGGAGACAGGGTCTAGTTGGAGGAAGTAGTTCTTCGGGTCATCCCTTGGAAGGGTGTATTTCATTCATAAGTCCTTTGTCTCTCTCTTCCTGGCTGCCATCAAGTAGGACTGTGTTCTTGTCGTAGACTGCACTAAACCAGATCTCTCAGCCCAGACCCAGGACTTCTGTGCCCTGACACTAGCCCATCATGTCTACCAAGACTGTATGCATTTATGTTGAGTATGGTCAACCTGAAGGTTAGACTGATCTCCTTGAGAATCTAAAGTTGCACATGATACTTTCCCGAGGAGCCACAATAGGGAATAAGACATGTCAGTTTTACTTTCATTAAATTTATATCCAGTGTAGCAAAAAAAAAAAAAATTACTTCAAAGTATTTAATTATAATTGTGGAACTGGATTCTAAGGAAGAAGTTCAGGGGTCAATGGGAAGACTTAATTGGGAATATGTAAAGACATTTTGGACTGTTATAACAAAATTCTAAAAAATGGGTGGTTTATAAAAAGCATAAATTTGTTTCTCATGTTTCTGGTGCCAGAAAGTAGGATCAGGTGCCCGCATATCAGACCCTTACGAGGGCCCTCTTGTGGGTTACAGACTGATTATGAGATAGCTAGCTAGACGGCTGATGTGTTCTTACTATGACACCGCCTTGTCACTTTGTCTCCGGGGTGTAATATCTGATAGCCACAGTTTAGAGGAGTAGAGGTTTCAGCTCATGTTTTAGAAGTTCCAGTCCTTGTGTGATCGGCACCATGGTAGCAGGGCCTGGATGGAGGCAAGCTGCTGTCTCCTGGAGCACAGAAAGCGGAGTGTGAAGAGAGGATGCGAAAAGGGAGATGCACCCTTTCAGGTCATGCTCCTGGGGACCCACCTCTTGTGACCAGACTCTACCTCCTAAGAGCAGGTCAGCCATGGTGCCCCAAACTCTAATCTTCTTCTAAAAGCCCATGTGAAGAAGTACATGAAGTTCTCGGGGGGCATCTAGATATAAAGTACAGAGGACACTAATGCCACTGATGAGAGCTTACCCTCATGACCTAATTACCTCCTAACAGCCCCTTCTCCAAAGGCAGTCACACGGGATTAAGGTTTTGTTTATGAATGTTAAGGGACATAAGCATTCTGTCTAACAATCCACTTTAATCTGAAACATGGCTTATGAAGAAAAAGGTTATGAGATCAGAAAGCCAGGTCACATGTACCTTATTGGCTGGTTTTCTTTGGCAGTACAGGGGACTGAAATCACAACTTGCGTTCTCGAGGCAGATGTGGTGCCACTGAGCTAAATCCCCAGCCCTTATTGGCTGTTTTCTAAGGGCTTATAATTTAATTTCAGGGTATAATGAGAAGCCATTGAAGGGAAGTGATATGATCTGATTGGCAAAAGATCACTGTACTTCCTCTATACATAAGATCATTTACTCTATTGGAAGTGTTGTTTTCCTTTTTAACTGGAGTATCTCATGGTTCTACACCATTATTCCACTAGCTGTGGAGTAAGTAGAGCTCTGTATTAGGGTTCAGTGAAAGAAACATAAACCATTTCAGATAGTTCCAGCAGAAAGGGATTCAGAACAAGGAGCTTGAAAAGGCTGGAGCAGAGGCCTCCATCTTTATTTTAAAGTCACCTTTTAGGCCCTATCTGGTGACAATATTATTTTACGAGTTAACAGCTTTACTGTTGCTGGGACCCAGTAGTTGATACCCACAACCTCAAGGAGGAGAGACTTACTTGTGTTTAGAGTTTCAGAGTTTTCAGTGCGTGGCCAGCTGTCTCCAAGGCAGAAGCGTCATGGAGGAAGTGTGGCAGAGGAAAGCTGCTCGACTCATGGAGACGGAAAATGACTGAAAGGGAAGAAGAGAAGAAAGGGTCACGAGATTTAGTCCCAGTATGATGGCCCTGAAACCTACTTCCTCCAACTAGGCTCACTTTCTAGTAGCTGATTATAGGAGCTGAATTTGCCTGTGGGTTGGCCACTGATGAGGTCATTGTCCTTACGATCCAGTTATCTCCTTGAGAGTGTCAGCATCTGCATTATTTTTGGATGGGCTGCTGTAAAAAAAAAATGGCTCTTTCATTTTCATCTTCCTCTTCTTCCTCCTCTTCTTCCTCTTCCTCTTCCTGCCTCAGGTAATTCTTTTTTTTTAGGTTTTTTGAGACAGGGTCTCGCTTTGTGGTTCAGGCTGGCCCTCAGCTCAGCCTCAAACTCACATCACAATCCTCCTGCCTCTGCCTCCCGAGTGCTGGGATTACAGGCGTGAGCCACCACGCCCGGCACTG